>AWOL01S0057826.1:54580-65041 GCA_000715115.1 Nicotiana otophora
GCCTATGCCTCACGCCAGTTGAAGACCCATGAGAAGAACTATCCTGTCCATGATCTTAAGTTAGCAGCCATTGTTCACGCCTTGAAGATTTGGCGTCATTATTTGTATGAGGTTCATTGTGAGATCTATACGGATCACCGGAGTTTGCAGTGTCTATTGAAGCAGAAGGATCTTAATTTGCGTCAGCAGAGATGGTTGGAGCTTCTTAAGGGCTATGATATCACTATTTTGTACTATCTGGGGAAGGCCAATGTGGTGGTCTATGCTTTGAGTCGCCGGACGGAGAGTTTGGGGAGTTTAGCATATCTTCCGGTAGCAGAGAGACCTTAGTCATTGGATGTTCAGGCCTTGGTGGTCCAGCTTGTGAGATATGGATATTTTGGAGCCAAGTTGGGTGTTGGCTTTCATGGTCTCCAGGTCTTTTCTTTATGACCGTATCAGGGAGCGTCAGTATGATGACCCCCACTTGCTCGTTCTTCGGGACAGGGTTCGTAGAGGTGATGCTAGGGATGTGACTATTGGTGATGACGGCGTGTTGAGGATGCGGGGCCGGATATGTGTGCCTAATGTAGATGGGCTCAGGGAGTTGATTCTTGAGGAGGCTCATAGCTCACGATATTCCATCCATCCAGGTGCCGCGAAGATGTACCAGGATTTGAGGTAGCACTATTGGTGGAAGCGGATGAAGAAGGATATTGTTGGGTTTATGGCTCGGTGTCTCAACTGTTAGCAGGTTAAGTATGGACATCAGAGACCAGGTGGCTTGCTTCATAGGTTAGAGATTCCAGAGTGGAAGTGGGAGCGGATCACCATGGACTTCGTAGTTGGGCTCCCACGGACTTCGAGGAAGTTCAATGCTATTTGGGTTATTATGGATCGGCTGACCAAGTCCGCTCACTTCATTCCAGTTGGTACTACTTACACTTCAGAGCGGTTGGCTGATATTTATATCTAAGAGGTTGTTCTCCTGCATGGTGTTCCAGTGTCCATCATTTCAGATAGAGGTACTCAGTTTACATTGCAGTTTTGGAGGGCCGTGCAGCGAGAGTTGGGTACTCAGGTTCAGTTGAGCACAACTTTTCACCCTCAGATGGACAGGCAGTCCGAGCACACTATTCAGATATTGGAGGACATGTTGCGCGCTTATGTCATTGACTTTAGGGGTTCATGGGACAAGTTCTTGCCTCTCGCGGAGTTTGCATATAACAACAGTTACCTGTCGAGTATTCAGATGGCTCCATACGAGGCTTTATGTGGGAGGAGGTGTAGATCTCTGGTAGGATGGTTTGAGTCGGGTGAGGCTAGGCTCTTGGGTACAGACTTGTTCCAGGATGCATTAGATAAGGTGAAATTAATTCAAGAGCGGCTTCGTACGGCGCAGTCTAGGCAGAAGAACTACGCGGACAAGAGGGTCCGTGATGTGTCTTTTATGGTTGAGGAGAAGGTTTTGCTGAAGTTATCACCCATGAAGGGTGTTATGAGGTTTGTAAAGAGGGGCAAGTTGAGCCCCCGGTTCATTAGGCCTTTTGAGGTACTTTAGAGGATAGGAGAGGTGGCTTATAAGCTTGCCTTGCCACCCAGCTTGTCGAGTGTGCATCCAATATTTCATGTTTCCATGCTCCGGAAGTATGTTGGCGATCCGTCCCATGTCTTGGACTTCAGCACGGTTCAGTTGGAAGGTGATATGACTTATGATGTGGAGCCGGTGGCCATATTGGATCGGCAGGTTCAGAAGTTGAGGTCAAAGGACATAGCTTCGGTGAAGGTGAAGTGGAGAGGTTAGCCTGTGGAAGCGGCCACCTGGGAGACTGAGCGGGAGATGCAGATCAGATATCCACACCTATTAGAGACTCCAGGTATGTTTCTAGATCCGTTCGAGGATGAACGATTGTTTAAGAGGGGGAGGATGTAACGACTCGGCCGGTCGTTTTGATAGTTATAGCCCATTTTACCCTATTTCTGCTTCCTTTTGTGCTTTTCAGCTATATTATGATATACTGGGTTAGTTGGTTCGGGTCCGAAGTGGTTTCGGAGTGGATTGAGACACGTAGTCTCTAAAGTAGAAGCTTAAGTTGGAAAAGTCAACCAGATGTTGACCTATGTGTAAACGATCTCGGATTTGAATTCTGACGGTTCCATTAGCTTCGTTAGGTGATTTTGGACTTAGAAGTGCGTCCAGAATATGATTTGGAGGTCCGTAGTAGAATTAGACTTAAATTGGCGAAAGTTGGAAATTTGGCGATTTCGGTCGGTAGTGAAAAATTTGATATCGGGGTCGGAATGGAATTTCGGAAGTTAGAGTAGGTTCGTGTGTTATTTTTGACGTGTGTGTAAAATGTGAGGTCATTCAGACGTGGTTTGATTGGTTTCGGCATCGGTTGTCGAATTTGGAAGTTTAGAAGTTCTTAGGCTTGAATCCGAGGGTAATTTGGTATTTTGATGTTGTTTTGAGTGATTCGAAGGTTTGACTAAGTTTGTATGTTGATATATGACTTGTTGGTATGTTTAGTTGAGGTCCCGAGGGGCTCGAGGTTATTCCGGGTGGTTAACGGATTGTTTGAAGTTGGAAAATGCAGTTGAAGCTGTCGCTACTGATATTTCCGCACCTGCGGAGGGGGGAGCCGCAGGTGCGAGGTCGCAGGTGAGCATGAGAGTTCGCTGGTATCGACAGTGTTGAGGTAGGCTAGGTCCGCAGGTACGTAGAAGAAGTCGCATTTGCGAGTCCGCAGATGCGAATAGATGCCTGCAAAAGCGGAAGGGAGAAGGTGAGGCAGTGGCCGGAGGTGCGAGGTCTTTTCCGCACCTGCGTGGTTGCAAATGCGGACATGGAGCGCAGGTGAGAAGTTTTGGGCTTTAATGATTTTCAGTAGGTGCGGACGTTTTTGCGCAGATGCAGCACCGCAGGTGTGCATATTTGGCCGCAGGTGCAAAAGACTTGGGCAGAAACTGTAAATTGAACACTTCGCGAATTTTGGTTCATTTCCACCATTTTCAAGTCAGTTTTTGGAGCTTTTGGAGTGATATTTGGAAGGGGATTCAAGAGTATTCACTGAGGTAAGTTGCTTGAGCTCTATTATCATTAGCTATGGTGTTTTCCCGTTAATTCCTCACCTAATTAGTAGGATATTTTGAGTGAAATAAGGGGTTAGGGCTTGGGATTTTGGAGAGAGTAATTTGGGGATTTGAGGGACCAAATGAGGTCGGATATTGATGAATTTAGTATGGGTAGACTTGGGAGTGAATGGGCTTTCAAGTTTTGTAACTTTTGCCGAATTTCGAGACGTGGGATTGGGGGCCAGGTTTGAGCCAATTTCGGGATTTTGGTCTATATTGATAGTTTGTCTTGTAGAATTCATTCCTTTAGCATAAATTGACGGTATTGTACTGATTGTGAATAGATTCGGAGCATTTGGAGGCCAAATCGAGGGGCAAGAGCATCGCGAAGTAGGAATTTGATCGGTTTGAGGTAAGTAACAGTTTTAAATCTGATTTTGAGTGTATGAAACCTGGAGTTTGGTATGATATGACTGTTTGGAGGTGACACCCATGCCGTGTGACAGGCGTGTGGGTGTACGCCGTGAGGGATTAAGACTTGGTCCATCCCGTGAGACTGCAAAGTCTAATAGCCTTTAATTGTGTTTATATGCATTCCTCTCTACTAGAACTTGACTGCTTTCATGTTACAAATCATGCTTAGGCTATATTCCTGGTCATGGTAGTTATACTCAGATATAGTGATTTCTGTACATGTTTACCTCAGTCTCTGTTATTTGTTTTTCCCGAATGATATACTTTAACACTTTGATTTGGGCTTTTTTCCCCTTACTTTATTGAGAGCTGTGAGACTAGAGAGGTGCATGACTGAGTAAGGCCGAGGTCCTGGCTGTAAGGTATTGTTATATAGCACGTGAGTTGTCCGTGCAGCACGTGAGTTGTTCATGCAGATTTAGATATTATATTATTACATGTGAGTTGTCCATGCAGCACGTGAGTTGTCCATGCAGCACATGAGTTGTCCGTGCGGATTAACGCTTGGGCTGTAGGAGCCCCTCATGAGTCTGAACACCCCCCGTGAGCGCAGGTACCTATTGAGAGTGTGTATTGAGGGCTGAGAGCCGAGAGTGTGAGCTGTTAAGATGGGTTGAGTAACTGCTGCCTTGAAAGGCTGTACTTGCTTTTATTTATTGTTGCACTTAGTTGTTATCTGTTGTTGTAAAATTTCTGGAAGATTCAAATCTGTTTTACATGAGCGCGAACGGATTTGGCTTATACCACAGGATTTGAAAGCATGTTCACTCTTTACTGAAAACTTTTAAAACGAACTGTACTGTATAGTTTTTTACTGCTTCTCAGTTCCTTATTTATTTCTGTTACTTGCTGAGTTGGTTGTACTCATGCTACACCCTGCACTTCATGTGCAGATCCAGGTGTGTTTAATCACGGAGGTCGTTAAGTTCGGGAGGATCGAGTACCGGAGACTACGAGGAAGCTATCGGCGTCGGCTGGACCTTGTCTCTTCTTCTATATACTTATTTCTGTCTTGTATTGATGCTTAGATACTGGTTGTATTAGTTTGGTTATCTAGATGCTCATGACTTAGTGACACCCCGATATCGGGCTATTTTTCTGCACTTATATTTTTATTTGGATTTTACCCCGCATTTATGAAGAAAAAAAACTTCCGTATATTTTAAATGTCTTAATTCACTTCTGTTAAAATTTTGAAAGAGTCTTGGAAAGGTCGGCTTGCCTAGTACCATGATAGACGCCATCATGATGGGATAGGTTTTGGGTCGTGACAACCTTGCACAACAACACTTAATTTCTTTTGTAGTTGGAAAAGTTTGGCTCTATTTGTCTGACCAAATCTGTCTTCCAGGTCATTCCAAAGGTCATTTGCACTCTGAGAATACAAGACACTCTCTGCTATCTCCTTTGATACTGAGTTGAGAAGCCATGAAAGGACCATATCATTGCACCTTGACCAAGCCCTCTGAAGTCCATAATCTGCATCAGGAAGAGCTAGGGTTCCATCAATGAACCCTAGTTTGTTCTTAGCAGACAAAGCTATTACTATAGCTCGTCTCCACCCTCCATACGCTCTTCCATCAAAAGCTGAAGATACCAGGTTCTTACCTGGGTAATCTGAAGGATGCAAATAATAAGGGTGAGCTGAATCAACCAAAGAGTTAGCAGTAGAACCAGCTGCAACAAACACAGGTGGGGTTGGAGTTGAAGAAAGGACTACATAAGTGGTTTGTCCATTAGTTCCCATGTCTCGGAGATGAAACAATCTGAAAAATTAGAAATTGTAAAAGGAAGACGTGATTTGAGGCAGCTTAATCACTGCTCTGATACCATGACAGAATTCAAAGAAAAAGGATTAATAGAATTTTATGTGTATGATTGAATGAATGACGGACTGTACAAGCTATCCCTTATATACAGCAAAATGGAATCTAAAATATAACTGCCTATACACTTGTCTCTATTTTATTAGCTACTCTATAACTAACTCACGTGCTAATTATAAGAATAAATAATATGTGTAAAATAGAAACATAAATTTCTTTTCTCCAGCTTCTTCTAGTAGGCCCAAGAAGCAAACATTCTGACAAGCCCAAAGAATATAAATTAGCTTGAGCCCAATATTTGTGCAGATCCCAATATCTTTGTAAGGTCTGGTCAAACATTTGTTTGTTTGTGTCCGTTAATCATTTCCACGTGACTTCACCTCATCTCACCAAAACATTACAAAGATATTCAGACATCAATTGTATCGAACACCCTAGCAGACCACTTTACCTTCTACCAACCCTTTCTTATTCATCGGAGAAGAAAACCCAAATCCAACAATAAGGTACATATTTTTATTTAGCTTTTGTGAATTGATGGAGTTTTTATTCAAAGAAAAGAAGCTAGTAATAATTTTAGGAAGAAAAATAGTAGAAAGCAAGTTAATAATATGAATGAATAAAGTGTTTATAATCCATAAACTTAGCAGAACTTGTATGCACATTCTTTTTGGATTGGATGAAACGAATTTGTATTAAAAATACAATTAAAAAGACTAGTTTTAGAGTACGCACGTTGCGTGCGTTCTCCATATCAATGAATATAAAATTTAGAAAAGATTACACAAATATTATTAAACTATGTGATGAGTAATAAAATAATTTTTAAAAAACACAAGCTCTTGAAAAATATTGACTATTCATCCTATTTAGCCAACTTAAGAAAGAAAAAAAACTATATCATGCAAAAGTATTCTAACACCTTTACATAACTTCGATATAGAAATTGTGCATTTACTTTAATAGCTCAAATAGAATGGAATAATACATTGACTTGTATTACTATACTATGTTTTCATAGCCTTAAAGAAATACAACAAACAATAAGACACCCTATATTGTTGGATAAAGTTATCATACTAAGAATTTTATTAGATTAGTAATATTTAATCCAACAAATTGTTTTCCTAAAAAGAAATAAAATGATATAAATTAAATCATTATATCATTATGATATAAGTTAAAATTTGCTTAAAAATTATTTATATTGCTGGTGTACTCAAAATAAGTTAAATTATTGTTGGAATATTATTTAGCTGCTAAATTCTAATGAAGGATTTAGTGTTGGGGTGCAAAACCATACTCAGACATCAAGAGACAACTCTTAAATAGAGAATTATAATTTGAGATTCTAATTAATATAAAAAATATGCTTGCACATTTTCTTTCGGTGATACATACCAAATTTATAATAAGTATGTTTTTGTATGTTACACATGTAAAAGTTCCCAACAAAATTTAAATGTCTTAACGCTTTGTAAGGAATTTTTCTTAAATGTGTTTATGCGTGTACTCTTATATAAGTGGTAAAGTTAGGTTTTTTATAGTCCTAAAATATATGACCTTTTACATTGTTTATATAAGGAAAATTTCATAACAGAAATTTTAGTTGATATCAAAAGCCTAGATTTAGGAAAAATAATCAATTGACTATTTTGTCTAGTGTGAACTCTATTTTTAAAGGATAAAAAAGGCAAACAATATTTCGCTAAGAGTCTTCGTGCTTTTAATATAACTAGTTTCAGTGTACGTGCGTTGCACGTGTAAGCCGTGTCTGTTTGTAAAAGAATTATATATCACGTGAATGAACTATGTGTAATAGTAATTAATGTCCAAATGGATTCAACATGAAATTGAAATGTAAAAATGAGTGTAAATACATTGATGTAATAGGAGAATTCAAATATAGTGAATATCTTCTGAACCTGCAAACGTCAACTGTGATGACCCAAAAGGTCATCTTATATTTTCGAACTCGAATATATGCTCTTAAGCCTTAAAAATCTTATTTTTACCCTCCTCAATTTGTGTGCGCAGTCCGGGCAGGTTTTCGAAAAGCTTTTATGTTGAAAACTAATGAAAATAAGAATTTTTGCCTTAAAAGTTAATTTTAGTTGACTTCGGTCAACAGTTTTGATAAACGGGCCCGGATCCGTATTTTGACGATCCCGGTAGACCCGTGTCGAATTATGGGATCTGGGCGTATGCTCAAAATCGAATTCGGAGGTCCCTAGCTCATGTTATACATTTTTGATGAACATTACAAGTTTGGAATTATTTATTTTTAATAATTGATTGATATTTGGCATTATTAGTATCGGGTCCATATTTTGGTTTCGGAGCCCGGTACAGGTTCATTATGATATTTAAGACATGTCTGCGAAATTTGGAGAGAAACAGAGTTGATTTGACGTTATTCGGACGTCCAGTTGAGAAAATAGAAATTTTAAAGTGTTCTTGAGAATTTCATTAGATTTGGTGCTAAATTCGTAGTTCTAGATGTTATTTTGGCGATTTGATCATGCGAGCAAGTTCGTATGATATTTTTAGACTTGTGTGCATGTTTGGTTTGGAGCCCCGAGGGCTCGTGAGTTTCGGATAGGCCACAGGATGTTTTGGACTGAGAAAATCTGGTATTTTTGCTGCAGTAGGTGTTCTGGCATGTCCTTCTTCGCGTTCGCGAAGGTACTCTCGCGAACGCGAAGAGTAAACTGGGCAGCTGAGGATTTCTTCTTCGCGAACGCGAAGGCTTGGTCGCGAACGCGAAGCGATGGGGGCGTTACCCTTCGCGAACGCGGTAAGCCCATCGTGAACACGTAGTGTTAGGCACTGGGGAGGGGCAGACAACTTTTTCGTCATCGCGAACGCGAACAATGACTCGCGAACGCGAAGACCATGGAAGGGTAGCCTATGCGAACGCGACAGTGCTCTCGCGAACGCGATAAATGTGAACACCTAATTTTTTACCACACCCAAATTCTATACTATTTAGTGTAAATATTTTTTTTATATAATCTTAATATTTTAAACTTTTATCTTACTCTAAATAGGTTTTATTTAAAAAAAAGGAAATTATAAAAAATAATATTACAACAAAATAAAAAATATATTCACATACTTATAGAATATATTTCATTTCTATTTGTAAAGAGAAAAAGAAAAATTACAAAAAAAAATTTATAATTTTTCTTTAATTAGAATTTTAATAAGTTATGGTATTTTTCTAAGTATCATTTAAAGTACATGTAAATATTTAGTTTTCCTATATTGTAAGAAATGTTGGTTAATCTTCTTATATTTATAATTTAATTTATCTTTTAAAAAATAAAATTAAAAAAGGAAAAGAAGGGCAAAATGAAGTTAACGTGAAAGAGATAAAGTTTGTTATCAAACTTTTAACTCAAAAAAAAATAAAACAAAAAAAAAATCTGATTTTATTTTTACATGCTAACAACTATCCCATAATCTCCATATAATTCCCAACCAAAAACCTACGATTGCCTCCTCCCCAGCTCCATTTTCCCAAATTCTCTCAATATTTCCTAATATATCTCTTCCTAACTCCTTAATCCCCATCCTCTAACTTCCCCCCATCAGCTCACGTCTCTCACCCCTACTTCCCACTTTCCCATTTTCTCACATCAATTAGACATCACACACATATCTATATATAATACACACTTCAAAAATAAAAGGGGAAAAAGAAAAAACAAAAAAAGGCAGTAACCAAGGCAAGATTCAAAAGACCAATTTGGTTGAGTTTTGAAGTTCCGTTTGTTGTTCGGAGTTCGTATAGTACGTTTTCTGCAGATATTCACAAGGAATTTGAAGGTTCGTTTATGTTCTTTAAGTCCTACTTTGATATTTTTAAGTAAAGTTTGAATAGTATGTTAAAGATGGATTAGTTTTATGTTGGTTATCTAAGTTCTACTTGAATTGTCAATCCCTTGATATCGTGTCTTTGGTCGAGACTTTGGATACTGTATTTTGGATATGTAATTATTTTATATCAGTAAGTTCACTTAAATTGACGGCACCTTTTATCACCATGTTTTATTATATTTTTATTTATTTGTGACTTTTTCTTTAAGAGATCATCAATTGTCTAAGAATCAAGGGTGGCGTTTCAGTTTTCATGAAACTGAGACATTAAATAATTTATTTTTAGTTAATTGTCTAGTCTTAGGAATATGTTAATAGTTATGAAGATTTTTACTATTGGAAAGAAGCAAGAAGTAATATGTTCTAGTCTTCGTGTGAGTCAGATTTAGTTTTGTTTTTAAAAAAAAAAAACTTTTCTCTCAAGTGGAAAATGATATTCAATCATGATTAAGTTCAAATCTGATAAGAATTCCGTTACTAACTAAATTTTGTTTTATAAGTTTAAATCATGTTTCTAGTCTTAGGAATTCATTTACGTTTTAAAAAAAGTTGTCATATTCTTTCTATGTGAATCGAGTAGCATATATATATATATAAATATGCCTTGGGTCGTAGTGATCTTCTAAAGAATGGTCACTCATTGAAAGGTAAATCAATTTTATGTTAATAGTTCATATTCATTTAGGGGTGCAAATAAATTTGTTGAGTACAGTTCTTTTCCCATAGGGTGCTGGTTCATTTCAATTTTATTTTATTTATTTATTTTATTTTTGCTTGTATTATGCTTTTTTTTTGATAATTTTTATAACTGTTTAGAGTGGGGCTAGATGAGGATAGTATTAAATAGGCCATAAACTATAATAATATTTTTCTAAGTGTAGTAAGTTTCTTTTATATTAAAAAGAAAAATTCTTCTTTGAGTATACGTTTACAATTGTTAACTACTTGGCCATGAAGACAAAAAAAAAAAAATCAAGTGTTAATATTAGTAGGAATACTTTAAAGAAAATCACGTTTTCGGTATCAAATTCTCCAAGTTTTAACTTTACTGTAAAATATTTCAGTATAACGTTAGCTATCTTAAATTAGTCTAAGAATGTAGATTCTTTCTTTTTGTCTCTTCGTTATATAAATTTTATTTGACTCTCTGTTAGCATAAATATTTTTCTTTGCAAATAAATCGGGTGTTTGAGGCTAAGCTATTAAATAGATTTCTTTCTCATTC
>AWOL01S0057839.1:0-33571 GCA_000715115.1 Nicotiana otophora
TATATATATATTCTTAGAGTTTAATCCCTTATTGATGATGGTTGAACTGTGCTAATTTTAAATGTGTAAGATGCTTTCCTCTTCACATAAGTGTTTGCTAATCTGAAATAGCCTTCGAATCATTACTGTGAAAGTCTTGTACTTGTATTCAATTGTTAATCATATCTGTAAGCCTTATCATATGCAACAACCTCATTAAGGTTACCGTGCCAACTTTGATGAACCTCAGTGACTATTTTTGTATATGTTCTGTCATGACTAAGTCATCTTTTATGAGTTAGGACACAAATAATATTTGTTGTGACTGAGTATTAGTTACTGTGTCATTAGGTTGAAATGAATCTCATCATGTTTGAACTACCACTCTTTAGTTTATGCAGTTAAGTTAAATATGCTTAGTATAAGATCTCTCCTATTCTGAACTTCTCTAATGCTATTATTGACTAGACTTTGTAAATGAATGAAATTCAATCTTGTTTGGTAAATGCCTTGGTTGGACCATCCTATGCATAACTTGAATAAGAATTTTGTGACCATCTCTATTTATCGTCTACATCCATGATTCTGTATACTTTGTGCATCTTCGTCATGTGATCTTTTACCTATTCTGGTCCCCCAATCCTTCTGTTATTATGTCTGCACTGTTTTGAAACTATATCAAGCTCTTTCTTTCCTTTTAAATAGCTTGAATCTAGTTTGATAACTCTAAGGTAAACATCCTGTTGTTCTTGTTTGAATATAATAGTCTGCTTATCCTTAGTGAGGGTTTAACATTCTTAGAAGGGAGTAGTCATGTCCTTGATCTTAGAGATGAGAAGACTGGTGGCATGAGTTCTATCTAGATTTATAACCAGTAGTCTTGATTGAAATTCTGGGTGAATTTTGGTATCACTAACAATATTTGTAGAAGTTCTGACTATGACTATTTTTTTGAAACCTTGGTTGATACATTCAAAGCTTCCAGTAATCTCATTAACTTGTATATGGTAAAACCAGACTTGAGTTTACACAATCAGTGCATTTTGGACTAATTAAGGGGCTGAAAGGAAAACACACTTGCATTCATTAACTGTTGAAGGGATGAACTGTATGCTTTTCTTTTTACCTTCAAGCTTACCTGATTTCATGTGCTTAGGTTCTCTTATGGTAACATGATAATGCCAATGCTTCTATGTCTGCTTGAAACTCAGCTTTTTTGATTTGTTAATGTGTTAGTCATTTACTTGATTTGGAAACATGGTTATGATGGTGTAAATAAACTACCTTGTGTTCTCATGGTATTTTGTTTGGCTCTATTAAGAAGGGTATATACTTATATGGTATGGTAATGTTATGGTAATTGGTTTACATTGAAAGTGCCTCATTGGCACTTAAACATTTGGGGAAGAATGAGTCACTCACTGTTAGGAGTATTTGGGAGTAGAGTTTAACTCTTGGTTGGGCTACTCTCCCTAGAACAAGCATTGCTCTGGGCCTTGAGACCCTTGGAAACTTTGAAGTATTGGGAGATTCGAAGGGAGCTTTGACCTTGAGTGGAACTCTACCCTTAGATCTTAATCATTAATATTTATTACTCTCTTTGGATTTAGTGTTTAATGACAACGAAACGTTTTCAATGTGAATCACTTACTATACATAACCACTACATTAGTATGACCTTCCTAATATTTAGATATTGTTAGTTACATTTTATTTAAGTCATTTGCTCGCATATTTCATATATGGATATATATAGAGTATTATTTTCAAATGACCTTCTTGCTTTCTTTTAAACATGTACAATTGTTCGTCCTAGTGAGTTCTCGAGGAACTCAGGCCCAAGTCCTACGTCATTGAATTTTAGGAAATCTGAAGTCAGCCGCTGTCCGTTTTCTGCCATCCGCTAGGCCTGCCTCTTCTAGGCCCAAAACCAGAGTCCATCCTCTCCCTTTACTACTTTACTGACTTATTGCCTCACTGCTTTTGTTGAGTTTTGTTGTCTTTATCTCTCACATGTATACAATAATTATCATATTGGATTGAATGCTTTATTTTACCCCTTGGAATAATGTAGACTAATGTTATACTTAGTAATACATAGCCTTACTTCATTAACTGTATATTGTTTATACTAATCTTTACTAATGATTTTATGAAGTATTTGGGAATAAATTATCTTTAGTAAAGCCAATAATCCCCTATTTTTCAATAACTTGAAGTGGAATCTGAACTAGTCTTTTAAACTATGCTTTTCCATAAAATTGAACAAATGTCGTCGCTCGGTCTTAAGGGACGTCTAGCAATTTTCTTCAAAGAAATGAATTTAAAAACTAAGATATATCTTAACCTATCCCTTCACAATATTTTCACTAGAATTACACAAATAACAATCATTTAAAATGTTTACAACTTAATCCCATCTCATATTTTTTATAAATACAAACATTGTGTTCAATACTTCAAAACCATATGTATATGTAATATTATCTCTAAAAGCTTTTTTTCTAAACTTATGTCTTTTAAAAGCACACCCTTCTCAAGTATTAAGTCTTTGTAAATAGATACATAATATGTCGCCTCTTTAATACTAGTTTGAGCATGATACAAACAACTAGCCATTTAACCTAGTCTAAGTCTTATGGTGCTACCTATTTAAGGGGTGCCTAACACCTTCCCCTTAGAAGAACAAGAACCCTTACCCAAAATCTCATCGGTTAGCAGACCAATAAAGAATATGCCTCTAGTAATTAAATAGGTACCCTAGTATACTCTTAAATATTAGGTGGCGACTCTCTTTTATCAACAACAGAGAAACCATAAGTTGAATCTTGTTTTGACTAGTGCAAAATAGAGTACAACATCTAGCATTGGATATTCAGGTCTTGGCCAATCAGTTCTTGAGGTTAGATGTTTCAGAGCCTAGTCGGGTTCTTGCTTACATAGTTTCTCAGTCTTCTTTTGTATGTGTGCATCATAGAGCATCAGCATGAGGACCATTATTTGCTTGTCCTAAAGGACACAGTGCAACACGGTGATGCCAAGAAGGTTTCTTTTGGAGATGACGGGGTGCTGCGTATGCAGGGTCAAATTTGTATGCCCAATATGAATGGATTGCCTGAGTTGATTCTTTAGGAAGCCCACAGTTTGGAGTATTCCATTCATTTGGGTGCCGCTAAGATGTATCAGGATTTGAGGTAACACTATTGGTGGAGAAAAATAAAGAAAGATATAGTGGAGTATGTGGCTCGTTGTTAGATCTACTAACTGGTGAAGTATGAACATCATAGGTCGGGCGGTTTGCTTCAGATACATGAGATTCCCTAGTGGATGTGGGAGTGTATTACCACAATTTCGTTGTTGGGCTCCCACGGACTTTGAAGAAATTTAATGTAGTATGGGTTATTGTGGATAGACTAACTAAGTCTACACACTTCATTCCGGTTGTGACTACCTATTCTTTAGAGCAGTTGGCTCAGATCTATATCCGTGAGATTGTCTGTCTTTATGGTGTGCTGGTGTCTATTATCTCGGATCGAGGCACGCAGTTCACATTGCAGTTTGGAGAGCACTGCAGTGAACTAGTTTAGTTGAGTACAACATTCCACCCCTAAACAGACAGACAGTCTGAGCACACCATTCAAATCTTGGAAGATATGTTACGTGCCTGTGTTATGGATTTTTGGAGTTTACGGGATTAGTTCTTACCGCTTGTAGAGTTTTCCCACAACAACAGCTACCAATCGAGTATTCAGATGGCTCCTTATAAGGCCTTATATGGAAGGCAATGTCGTTCTCTAGTTGGTTGGTTTGAGCCGGGAGACGCTAGGTTGTTGGTTATTGATTTGGTTCGGGTTGCCTTGGAGAAAGTCAAGTTGATTCAGGATCGACTTCGTACAACACAGTCTAGGAAGAATATTTATGCTGATAGGAAATTTCATGATATTACATCTATGGTGGGTACGAAGGTGTTACTTAGCGTTTCACCCACAAAGGGTGTGATGAGGTTCGGGAAGAATGGCAAGTTGAGCCCTCGATATATTGGTCCTCTTGTGGTGCATGAGAGGATTGGAGGGGTGGCTTACAGACTTGTATTACCACCTAGACTATCGGGTGTTCACCAAATAGTTCGTGTTTCTATGCTCCGGAAGTATTATGGTGATTCTTTATATGTTTTGGATTTCAGCATGGTTCAGTTAGATATAGATTTGACTTATGATATGGAGCCGGTGGCCATTTTGGACCGGCAGATTTGAAAGTTGAGATCAAAGAATATAGTATTAGTGAAAGTTTGTTGGAGAGGCCAGCCATTTGAAGAGACTTCAGGTATGACTCTAGACCCGTTCGATGATGAACGTTTATTTAAGAGGGGGAGAATGTAATAACTCGACCGGTCGTTTTGTGTATTGTAGCCCCGTTCCCCTATTTATCACTCCTTCTATGTTTATTTGTGGTTATGGTACTTCCTGGATGGTTGGATTGGTTTGGGGGAGGTTTCGGAGTGAATTGGGCACTTAGTCCCAAGGTTAGAAGCTTAAGGTGAAAGAGTTGATCGGAGATTGACTTTAGTGTAGCCGACTCCGGATTGGAGTTTTGATAACTTTTTATGGTTATTTTGGACTAAGGCGTATGTCCGGATATTCATTTAGAGGTCTGTAGGTTGGTTTGAGGCTTTTTGGCGAAAGTTGAAAAGTTGAAGGTTTGGAAGTTTGCGAGGATTAACCGAAAGTTGACTTTGTTGATAATGGGTTCAGATTGTGGTTCTACGAGTTGGAATAGGCCCGTTATGTTATTTGGGACTAGTGTGAAAAATTTGAGGTCATTCGGTGTTGATTTGATATGGTTAGGCATTGATTTTACAAGTTGGAAGTTTATTAGTTTTATTAGGCTTGAATTGAGGTACAATTCATGATTTTGATGTTGTTTGATGTGAAATAAGTCTTCGACTAAGTTCGTGTTGTGTTTTAGAACTTGTTGGTATGATTGGTTGAGTTCCAAGGGGCCTCAGGTGTGTTACGAATGATTTTCAGAGCTTTTTCTTCATGTTTGGTTGGCTGATCGAATGTCTGGTGTGTGCTTTTTCGCGTTCGCAACAACGGGGTCGCGTTTGCGAAGGCTTATGGGTCAGCATGCAGAATGCTCTTCGCGTTCGTGATATGGGGAACGCGTTCAAGATGCTTTGGAGTTTAGTGCCCTTTAGCAAACGCGAGAGGGAGGACGCGTTCGCGTAGAAGGGAGGTCGGCTGAGGGGCACTGGGGCTTAAGCCTTCGCGTTCACGAGGGTGGTCCCGCGTTTGTGTAGGTATGGACTCGTTGGTAATCGCATTTGCGACTGGGTCTTTGCATTCGTGTAGGAAGCTTTTTGGTTGAAGGTGAAGTTGTGCTTCGCGAACACGAGGGTTCTTCCACATTCGTGAAGGGTAAGCATCTGGGCAGAATGTTAAAAAGCCATTTCGAGGGTTAGAGTTATTATATCATATTTTGAGTTGTAGAGCTAGGTTTTGGGTGATTGTTGAGGGGATTTTCACGTCTTCGATCAGGATAAGCGTTATTTGCTCGGATTTGTTCATTTACCATGATTCCATCTTTTTTGTTATCATTTATTGGGTGATTTTGAGTAGAGAAATTGGGGATTTGTAGAAACTTTTAATAAATGAAAAATGGATATTTGAAGGTCGATTTTAGGTCTGAATTGGATGATTTTGGCATAGTTGGACTCGTAATCGAATGAGTATTCGGAATTTGTGAATTTTGTAGGGTTCCGAGGTGCAAGCCCAGGTTTTTATTTCGATAAAGATCGAAACTTTATTGTTTGAAGTTATTTCCTACGGCATTATTTGTTGATATATTGAGTTGTTTGTGAGTAGATTTGAGTTGTTTGGAGGTCGCTACTCGTGGGAAGGGCTTGTTGGAGTATTGATTTGCACATTTTGAAGAAGGTAACACATCTAAACTTGAATTTGAGGGTATTTAACCCTATGAACTACGTTATGTGAAAGATATTGGGGTGACATGCGCGCTAGGTGACGGGCGTGTGTGCGTGCACCGGTATATTCATGGTTTGGGGAGGCCTAGGCTATTACCGGGCTTGTTTTGCTATCATATCTTGCTATCCCCGTATTTTCCCTACTTGTTTGATCATTTGAATTGTTATTCATGTTAGACATCATGTCTAGGCTAAGTGCTATTTGTTGGAGACTTGATAGGGTTATTCTTGTTGTCTCAAAGCTATATGCTTTATTTGTACACATGTTCTCAGTCATGATGCTATATCCATGTATGATATCTCCGTCTCAGTGTTTCTTATTGATGCCTCACATGTTGTTGATCCCTCTTATGTGTAACACTATTAGACTGAGCATTTTGAGATGTGTTTATTTGCGACATGAGCGGTAAATGACTGAGTTTGGGACATAGAGCTTGTTTGCTATTGATTTTGAGGTAACGCGTATGCCAGGCCCATATTAGGCGAAGTTCTATTATTTTTGGGGCGACGCGTGAACCAGGACTGACTATTGGGATAAATGATTATGATTAGTGCTTGGGCAGGATCCGCTCCTCCGGAGTCTGATATGCCAGCTCTGGGCACATGCACAATATTTTATATTCGTGCTTGATGATTGGCAGTTATGCCAGGCACCGTACTGTGCTAAGTGTAAATATTTTTATGGATCTAATGTGATACTGTTGATTGACATGTATACTTGACATGTAGGCATAAAGATGTGCTTTCCTCATGCTAACTGATAATTGACCTGCTTTATCTGTGTTGAGCTTTAACTGTTATACTTGAAAGCATGTCTAAATTTCAAAAATGTGAACAAGCTGAACACGATATCACTGAGCTACTGGTTCTACGGTTTATCCTTTATATTCCGAACTATTAGCGGTTATTGGTATTGGCATTTGACTATTATTCTGAGTTCGTCACTGCTTTCAGCCCAAGGTGTAGTGCTGTTACTCATACTATACTTTGCACTTCGTGTGCAACTCCAGGTACATCCGGTCGAGGTGATTTTCAGACTTGAGTTGATGCCATTTTTTGGGAGACTACGAGGTAGTTGTCATATCGTACGCAATCCTTGAAGTTCCCTTACTATTATCTCTATCTCTATCTTTACTGTTCTTTTGTTCAGGAAGTTGTATTAGAGGATTTAGCTTGTATTTGTTATTCCGTAGTGCTTGACACCAGATTTTGGGGTTGGTTTTAGTAGTTTTATGGTTTTATTCTCAGATATTTTGTGATATTCTTCCTATATTGAGTTATTAGACCATGTTATTTTTTTTATTATTATCATTGACTGTTGGCTTACCAAACGAGTTGGGTTAGGTGCCACCATGACTTGTGGATTTGGGATCGTGACAGGAAAACTGATCAGTGGTTTGATATTGTATTGGAAATTCGGAGGAAAATCTTGCCAGTGTTGTTTGGTTATTGCATTTCATTTTTACTTGCAATTTCCATAATTATTTATTTGATTTACTTGCATATCATCTTTATATTCTGGATCATTGAATGAGCAGAGTACTTGAGTAATTGTGGGCACCAAGGTGATTTTATCTGTGATTTCATGATTTGATCATATTATTATTTTGTACTTTTAAGTTTATGAACTGTACATGTTATACCAAGTATCATTTATAATTCTTGTTGATTTTACCTCGCTGAGGTTAGTTATGATATTTGTTGAGTACATGAGGTTGGTTGTACTCATGCAACACTCTGCATTTACTTGTGCAGATCCAAGTGTCAGACCCAGTCATCAATAGTAGATCTTGCTAGCTGAGTTGATCATTGAGAGACGAGGTAGAGCTGCATTTTCGACCGCAGTCTTGGCATCTCTTTCCATATTGTACTATTGTCTTTATTTCAGACAGTATTGCTATTTGGCTTTCAGACTTGTATTTTCTATTTTAGAGCTCATGACTCTGTATTTACTAGTTCTGGGAGAACTTATCATGTTTTGGCGTTACTATGTTATATTAAGTTTCTAGACTTATGTTAATTCTTCCATTTATGCTATTATTGTTCACTATTGTTATGTTCGGCTTGCCTAACAAGTGCATTAGGCGCCATCATGACTAGTTGGAGTTTTGGGGTGTGACACTATTATACTTGAAAAATATGTCTAAATTCCTGTAATGTGAACGAGCTGATTATGATATCATTGAGTTATTTACTTACATTGTTTCCTTTATATCTGAGATGTTCTTGTTATTGATATTGGTCACTGATTTTTCTTTTGAGCTCGTCATTGCTTTCAGCCCAAGGTTAGGTTTATTACTTATTGAGTACATGGTGTCGGTTGTACTCGTACTACACTCTACACATCATGTGCAGATCCAGGTACTTCCGGACGTGGTGATTGCTAGAGTTGTGTTGGTACCAGCTTTTGGGAGACTACAATGTAGCTACTAGACCTTAAAGTTCTCTTTTATTTATTTTTGTTATTATTGTTCTATTGTTCAGACAGTTGTATTGAGGATTTGGCCTTGTATTTTGATATTAAGTAGTGCTCATGTACTCGCCGACACCAGATCTTTGGGATGGTTGTAGTAGTAATATTGTTGTTTTCGCAGTTATTTCATGATATTTCTGTTGTTCACTTTATTATATTCTATTTTATTGAATTCGCAGTTACTATAAAACTGTTAGTGTGCCTAGAAAGTAGTGTTAGACGTCGTCGCAGCTCCGATGGGAGTTGGGTCGTGACAAATATAAATCATAATTCGAATAGTTTAAAGCAATAAATAAGTCTATACAGAGTCAATAACATAGAATAAGTATAAAGATGCCAATACAAGCGTGAATATAACCAAAATATCCCAAGGACCTAGTGTCACGAGCTACTACAACTGAATTAATATATAATGTTTTGAGACATAATATATATACTGTCTGGATGGTAGAAAACAATAATAGATAGATAGTGGAAGGTGACTTCGAGGCACTGTGGATAGATGAAGCAGCTCTACCTTAAGTCTCCAAGCAAGTACGCCTAGATTGCCTCCTAGGTCCACTAGTACCAGGGTGAGAACCTGCACAAAAATGCGCATAAGTATAATATGAGTACAGTGACCTAAGTGCTCAGTAAACACCTTGACCGATCCCAACGAATTAGTGTTGAGGTTTTGGATCAAAAGATGCTCACTTTATAAACCTGTGCAGTTTATGTTTATAACAATGTTAGAAAAGAGGCATAGAAATAATATAATAAGATATGCACAGATAGAGCATGTGATATAAAGTATTCTATATCGACTAAGCAAGTATATATATATATATATATATATATATATATATATGAGATATATGAGATATGCACAAGGAAATTAATTAAGAATGCATAAAATAACACAAAGGATCATTTAAAATAGATAAAGCTTTCACTTTTATACTCAAACTCATCATCTGGTATCATAGTCAAGCTGGCACGCATACTTCTCAATGTAATATGGATAATCAACTAACTCTAGAGAGAGAAATCCTTATTTACGCGCAATAGGAACGTGATCTCACTCACCCAACAGGAACATCAAATGATCATGCCCTAATCATATCGCAATAGGAACATATAGTGACATACCCAAATTGATACCTCGATAGGAGTGTGGATGCACACACTCAATAGCTCAACTGTCACATAAAAATCTCAAATAAGTGATGAGACCAATATATATATATATATATATGATAACAGGATACATATAAAAATATTGTATGTACTATGCAGTTATTATACAAAATAGGTACATAAAATTCATAATATTAAACTAGCATATGAAGATGCTTATAGCGTTATACTAGCACAAAAGGATGATCAAGTAGTCATACTACAGATAAAACATGCAACAAGTAAGGCATGTAATAAATAAAATATAGAAGGCCTAACAAACTACCCTAAACATGGGTGAACCTTAGAATCCTTATATATTCTCATGACCTCGTATATATGTTATCCCCAAATACATATATTACATAACAACTATATCATTGAAGGAAAAATTTTACCATCGAAGCCAACCAAGATATTTACCTCTATCCGAAAAATCTTCAATATTTCAATACGATTTTACCTCGCTCTGAAGCCTTCAATATTCACAATCTAGAAAAAAGTGTTTAACGGGGTCAAATATAGTAATATAGGACTCAATTCCATTAGAAAATATTCAATCTTTGAACAAAGTAAGCAAAAGTTAACCCTAGTCAACATGGTTAAATCTCAAAACGAAAGTTAAATCCCCGTGACCCATAACTTTTCAAGTTCAAATATGTAATTAGATTCTCAATCCGAGTTTAAATTAATATTCAAATTCTTAAAAAAATGTTTTCTCATCTTTTAAGTCAAAAGTCAATTTTCACTTTTAGATTCCTAGTTTTAGGTGTTAAAATCCATGGGTGTAATCATTTAAAATCAAAAATCAAGTAAAGAGCACTTATCTTTAGGAATCAGGTAACATTCACTTCAAAAATTGCCTCAATGATAAAATAAACTTTATATCCGAAAGTTTGAACTTTTATATCCTTGAAGTCGAACCCTTCATTGCAATCACAGCAAGGAGCCATGCAATCGTGAAGATAAATCAGCTAACCTCCTGCGCGATCGCAACTGCAGCTCACGCTCCCGCGAAGGTTATTTCCCCAACCCCACGCAATCGCGACACACTGCACGCAATCGTGATGCATCGTGTTGCACCAGAAAAATCTGCAACTTTAAATTACAATTCGAATGCACCGAAATACCTCCTAGCCCCTAGAATCCTAATTCAAACATATTCACAAGTCCAAAAATACTATACGACCTTCTAAGGCCTCAACACGCGAAACATAGCTCATTTACTCAAATCTAAGACCAAAGTCAACTTAATGAACTTTAAGATTCATGTTCGCATGCAAGTGTACCAAAATAATTATGAGCACATCAGAGACCCAAATCACCCATACCTACAAGTCCCAAATCATTATAGAAAACTATGACAAGTCTCAAATCATCATAGAAAACTATGACAAGTCTCAAATCAAGGAATACAACGCTAAAATTCATAATGATCGGTTGTGTCATTACATTAAATCAGCTCCAAATACGACCAAATTTTAGTATGAACTATCTAGAGGTACTATAAACAATATTTTATAATACTCATTTCGAATCAAACAATAAATATTCAAGCTAAAGTTTCATATTCAGAAGTTCAAGCTTAATAATGGTGAATCTTCAATATTTTGATTCCAAACACCTTAAGTTAGCTCCAACATGAGGCCAAATTCCAGTATATACTTCCTATAACCAAAACGAATTATTTGTAAAAGTCCTAGAAATGGCCAATTCAAATATTAGAAGAGGAACCTTCAATTACTTTGGTCTACTGTATTTTGCTGGGGCTCTAGAGATGAAGACAATTAAACTACAAAAGTTATATCTTACGCTCAAAAGAAATGACACTTTTTTGTTGTTTCTTTTTATGGATCTAACAAAATATAGGCTCTCACATCTCAGTAACCTAGTAAAAAAGATAACGACATGAAGGAAAGGCAACAAAAGAGAGAAACAAAGTGTAAAGGAGAAAGGGAGAGATATGATTAAACTTTGGCCAAATACATAAGCGGCCCTTAAACTTGTCTCATATTTTTATTTGGACACTTGAACTGGGTAATACTTATTGACCACTAAGATCTACTAAAAGTGTTTCATTTAGACACATTTTGTTGAAACATCCAAAATGTAGTATGCGTGGACTTCACACACGGCAGAAGTGGTATACAAATCCAATGAAGTGACACATGAATTTAGATCCCAAATAATAGGAGAAAATTGAGGGGGGAAACAAATAAAAAGCTATGTCCTTCAAACTGGACCAGTTGCTATGGCCTCCTCCCCCTTTGCTCGAAATATTCAATCAACTCACGAAGAAGCATAAAGATAAAAAAGAAATGTTTTAAAATCTAAGCATGAATTTTTGAAAAATCCAGATGAAATGCTTCACCAGGAACCTACAAGAGAGCGAGAAAGAATCTGTTAATGAAAACCAAGAAAGCAAGCATTCAGAAATAAGTTTTTTGGAGAAAATAGAGAAATCATGTGCTTTAAATGCTTAAATTAAGCTGGTTTGATGGTGAAAAGAAAGAAATAAAGCTGAAAAATGAAAAAAGATTGATTTTTTCGAGTTGGATGAGCAATTCAAATCTAAAAACAACCTACACTGAGGAAATACAAGAAAAGGAGATGATGGATTTAAGGAAACCAATCTCTGGTGTTGTTCCTCAGAATGTTTTTTAGCAAACTTACAACTGGTTATGGCTGTGTTGGAATTGGATAGAGATAAGCAAAACCAAATTTGAGATCTTCTAGAATGTTCTTCGTGATGGTGTTTTGGTGGAGAAGTGAGAAATAGGTTTGGCAAGCCAGCAATGGAACTTTCCGCCAGCAATGGAACTTGTCGCCAGCCATGAAACATTCCGGCGGGTGGTCCACCTTTAAGTTGACAAAGGAAAGACAAAAAGGAAGAAAAGACAAAATAAATTGACCATTTTGAAGATCTTGAACACACTTCAAGAAAGTAAAAAACACATACCTTGCCATGTCAACAAAATATATCTAATTGAAACACTGTTGGAGAGTTTAGGTGTTGAATAAGTACTAGCCAGAGTTCAAGTGTTTAAAGGAAAATATCAAAGACAAATTTAGGGGGCTGCGTATGTATTTCACCTAAAGATTATTTTGCTCTCTTTTTATCCCTTCTATGTTTGAACCTAGGGAAATAATAGGCCTTTCATTTTGATTTGTTGTTAAATGTAAGGGCTTTGAAATAGGATCTTTTCATTCCTATACAGTATTTGAAATTTTACCAAAATTATCCTAAGTTTGTATATTACTGCCCTAACTGTTATTTGATACAATTTATATACAATCCATTATTAGTGTCTTAACTTAGGGGATTCAATTACATCTTTTTCATTTTTCTCTCCTCATCTCTTTCCCTATTCTCTGTCACCTCTCTCAATACATAATCCATTATTAGTGCCTTAAATTAGAGAATTCAATTACTCTTTTTTTTCTCTCCTTTTCTCTTTCTTTATTCTCTACCGCCTCTTCACCTATAACGACTCGGCCGGTCATTTTACGTATTGTAGTCTCGTTTCCTTATTTATTACATCTTATATGTTCATTTGTGATTGTGTGACTTGCCGGGGTGGTTGGATTAGTTTCGGGAGGGTCTTGGAGTGAATTGGGATACTTAGTCCCAAGGTTGAAAGCTTAACTTGAAAGAGTTGATCGAAGTTTGAATATTGTGTAGACCACTTCGGGATGGTGTTTTGATGATTCCTATATGTAACGACCCGGCCGGTCGTTTTGAGAATTTATGTTCCGATCGGCGGCATAAGGCCCTGAGCAGCTTCGTATTATGTGTATTGACTTGGGTGCATGGTCAAGTTACCGGATGATTCAGAGTGATTTGGGACACTTAGCCCCTAAAACGGAAGCTTAAGTCTTAGAATTTAGACCGTAGTCGGAACTGTGTAAAGACGACTCCAGAATGGAGTTCCTTTAGCTCCGTTGGGTTATTTTGGACTTAGGGGTGTGTCCGGATTGTGTTTTGGAGGTCTGTAGCTCATTTAGGCTTGAAATAGCGAAAGTTGAATTTTTGGAGATTTTGACCGAAAGTGAACTTTTTGATATCAGGGTCGGAATGCGATTTCGGGAGTTGGAACAACTCCGTTATGTTATTTGGGGCTTGTCTGCAAAATTTGTTTTCATTCCGGATTGGTTAGATTGGTTTCGGCACGAGTTTTTGAAGTTGGAAGTTTTGAAAGTTCATAAGTTCGATTCGTGGTGCGATTTGTATTTTCGGCGTTGTTTGATGTGATTTGAGACCCCGAGCGAGTCCGTGTTAGGTTATGAAACTTGTTGGTATGTTTAGACGGGGTCCCGGGGGCCTCCGGTGTGTTTTGGATGGGCTACGGGTCATTTGCTTCTATTTTTGAACTGCTGTTTTCTGTCATCTGGTTTCCTTAATCGCGTCCGCGTGTCCTTTCCTTCGCGTTCGCGAAGAGTAATTTTGGAAGAGGAATTCATTATTCTTCGCGTTCGCACGATCACGTTCGCGATCATAAAAGTCTGCTTTCTCCTTCTTCGCGTTCGCATATGTTCCCACGTATTCGTGCAGCTATGCCATTCCACTCTTCGCGTTCGCATACTACTTCACACATTCGCGAAGAGCAATCGTTGGGCCATCAGACTTTTCCTCTCCACGTTAGCAAACGTGTTGTCACGTTCGCGAAGCATAACTGGGCAGCTTTCATTTTCCTTCTTCGCGAACGCGATTGCTGTTCCGCATTCGCGATGCACAAACACTTGGGCAGAATAAATAGTACTCTATTCCGAGGGTTTTGCCATTTTCACCATTTTGAAATTCTAGAGCTTGGTTTTGAGCGATTCTTTGTAAATTTTTCAAGAAAATCGATTTGGTAAGTGTTTTTCACCTAGAATTTAATATATTCTATGATTTTATCTTTATTTTTATCATTTAACTTGTGTTTTGAGTTGAGGAAAATGGTGGTTTTTGAAGAAAATTTTCAAAATAAAAAAATCATGATTTGAGGGACGAATTGGTATCGGAATTTGATAATTTTAGTATGGTTGAACTCATATCGGAATAGGTGTTCGGGTTTTGTGAAATTTGTTGGGTTCCGAGGTGCCGGCCCAGTGGTCGACTTTTGGACCGATTTTTTTTGATTTTGATAAAGATTGAGACTTTATAGTCCGGAATAGTTTCTTATGAGTTTTATTTGTGCTTTAAAGTTATTTTGGTTAGCTTTGAGCCGTCCGGAGGTCATTTCACCCGAGAAGTTCATTTTAAGTATCGGTCTATCTTCTTTGAAGTAAGTATCTTGCCTAACTTCGTGTGGGGGAACTATCCCTTAGGATTTGAGTCTTCTATGCTAATTGTAGTCCATGTACGTAAGGTGACGAGTACGTGCCCGGACTTATTTGTGGAAAATTGGACTTTTAGGGATTCTTAAGTCCTTATACTCATTGAATATGCAGTTGTTCTCGTTATGATTACGTTTCTTAATTTCCATTTTCATTTCTACCTGCTTTAATTGGAATTAATTGTTTCATGATCCACTCTTGTTGTTCATTTGATTCATATGTGCCTTAATTGAAATTGTATCTCTTCTATTGTCGTGTTGTCTTTTCCCTAACTGCTTATCTTTATCTGAAATTATAATTATCTCTTCTGTAATTGTTCATCCTTAATTGAGACAAATTATTATCCTTATACTGCTTATCCTTAATTGGAGTTGTTGTATCTCTCTCTTAATTTCCCAACCTTAAAAGAAGTTAGATATCCTATATTTTAGTTGACTTGTCCTTATTTGGAATTATTCGTCTTGTGTTAGCTCCCTCGTTGTCGAACTGTACATTGTGGACCGTTGTTACATAATATTTACTTTCTTGTTGAGCTGTTCTTATTATGATTAGCGTTCTCTATTGTGGCTACTCCTTGTAAATTAGTTCTTCTGTTTCCTTGAGTTCTGGAATTTATGAGTTAACATATTTGTCGTATCCTTGTATTATTATCATTGTTGCTATTGTATTTATTATTGTGATGCACGAGGTTTTTGCCGTGCGGTTATTGTTATTGTGATGTCCGAGGTTTTTGTTATGCGGTTGTGGTTAGTGTGATGCATGAGGTTTTTGCCGTGTGGTTGTGTTATTGTGATGCACAAGGTTTCTGCCGTGCGGTTGTTATTATGGGGTTGCACGAGGCTTCTGCCATGCTATTGTTACTATTGATATTTGCACATGCGGCGTGACAAGGCGGGATATATATATATATATGGGCTGCGCATATGGCGAGACAAGGTGGGAACATTGTTATGCATGTGTGGCGAGACAAGGCGGTCACTTACTTTATTATTGCACACGTGGCGAGACAAGGTAGGTTGTGTCAGGGTATATATATATATATATATATATATATATATGGGTTGCGCATGTGGCGAGACAAGGTGGGAACATTGTTATGCATGTGTGGCGAGACAAGGCGGGCACTTACTTTATTATTGCACACGTGGCGAGACAAGGTAGGATGTGTCAGAGATTGATTTGTGATGATTTGTGATGGCCTGGGGGCATTTTTGTTGTTGATATTTGTGTAGTTGTACACTTACCTGTGTGAGCTTTATCTTGTGAAAGCTGTGAGAAAATATTCTACGTATCGTCCGTTCTTTTTCCTTATGCTTATTTGCTGGTATGGACTATGTTAGGATAGCTGCACAAGCATACACGTAGTTAAGAACTCTTATCGGATAAGAGGTGTTCTTGATATTGTTGAGCATAGATGCTCTCCCTTGTTTACTTGACTTCTATGCGAGAATGGCTCTATTGGCACATGAGTCGTCAGTGCGGTTATGAAGTGTAATGAGGGCACAAGATGACAAGTGTTAGGGTTCAGGTATTGAGACCCATGAGTTGTGATTTGTCCGAGGTTCGTTACCTCGTGGAGTTTGATGACCAAAACCTGATGTAAAAACGGTTGTAGTTGTTGAGTTATTACTTGTCCTTGTTGTATTTGTGATTCCGGATTTAGGTTGTGTTCCATTTACTTTTCTGTGTCATTTTTATGGTATTCCGCTAATACTTGTTGTTTTCCTTTCTTATTGCCATTACTGTATTGTGAGCCATATTGCATAGTCTTTATGTAGATATCATATTTCTATTGTTCATATACTTATACTTGTTCAGTTTATTAGACCAATGGGTGTCTTGACTGTTCCTCGTCACTACTCCACCGAGGTTAGTCTTGATACTTACTGGGCACCGCTGTGGTGTGCTCATTCTATACTTCTACATATTTTTGTGCAGATTCAGGTATTTGTTCGTTAGAAGCTGTGCGGGTCTTTACTGTGGAGACTCAAGGTAAACCTGCTGCTGCGTTCGCAGGCTTCAGAGTCACCTTCAAGTTTTCTTTTTGCACTGTTTGTTCTTATTTCTGAACAGTTGTATTTAGAAATACGTAGCAAACTCTGTAGAGCTTATGACTTGTACTGCCGGTTTTAGGAGTTGTAAATTTTAAGAGATTTCTATTTCAAATTATTAGATGTTATTTAAATAATGTTGTTGTTTCAATTAATGTTAGGCTTACCTAGTCCCTAAGACTAGGTGCCATCACGATACCTAAATGGAGGGAAAATTGGGTCGTGACACTATAGCTTCGTATGGTAATTTTGGACTTAGTCATATGTCCGAATGTGGATTTGGTGTGTCTTGGCGAAAGTTGGAAAGTTGAAGGTTTGGAAGGTTGGGAGATTTGACCGAGAGTTGACTTCTTGGATATCGGGTTTGGATTTTGGTTTCGAAAGTTGGAATAGGTCCGTTGTGTCTTTTGGTACTTTCATGCAAAATTTGAGGTCATTCTGAGGTTATTTGATATGGTTCGGTATGAGTTTTGGAAGTTGAAAGTTCATTTGTTTCATTAGGCTTGAATTGGGGTGTGATTGGTGATTTTGGTGTTGTTTGATGTGATCTGAGGCTTCGAGTAAGTTCGTATTGTGTTAAGAACTTGTTGGTATCATTGGATGGGGTCCCGGGAGTCTCAGGTGTGCTTCAGATGGTTGACACATCATGTTTGGACTTAGAGGGATTGATGAAGTTTTGGGTTCCTGATGCATTCGCACCTGCGATGGTTTGGCCGCAGGTGCGAGACCGTAGAAGCGGTAGCTTGATTGTAGAAGCGGGTAAGGATAAACTGGGCTGGGTCCATATATGCGGATGAGGAGCCACAGATGCGCCACAGGAGCGGCCTTGGGGTCGCAGGAGCAAAGATGCGGCTGGTAGAGGATGTCTACAAATGCGGTGGGTGTGCGCAGAAGCGCTTGCGCAGATACGGAAGGCGTCTGCAGAAGCGGACGCACAGATGCATAGGAGTTTCCCTCAAATGCAGAACGCTAGAGGCTAAAAAGAAATCCCAGATGCGATGTTTTGACTACACCTGCACGACCGCAGATGCGGTTAAGTGACCGCAGATACGGAATCACTAGAAATTCTTATATTCGAAGGGTTTGAATGTTTTCTCATTTTGGGAGTTTTAGAACTCTGCTAAGGGTGATATTTGGGAGACATTTTGCTATAATTGATGAGGTAAGTGAATTTTAGTCACCTTTGATGATAAATATTGATTATCCATTGATTATTACACCTAGTTTATGTGAATTTAAGGTGAATTTTGGGGATTTAAAGCTATGTTGTTAAAGAGTGAGATTTGGTGATTTAAGGGTCGATCTGCTGTTGGAATTGGTTGAAATTGGACTCGCATTTGAATGAGTGTTTGGAATTTGTGAATTTTGCGGGTTCCGGGAGGAGGGCCCAGGGTTGAGTTTTTGGGTTGACTTTGCATATTTGATTCAAGACTTTAGCTTTATCATTTGGAATGGTTTTTTAAGGCTATTATTGATGGTATTAAGTTATTTTGGCTAGATTCGAGATGTCCGGAGGTTGATATATGCGAGAAGGGCTTCTTAAAGGAGTGATTTGGCTTTCTTGAGGTAAGTATCTTACCTAAACTTGGTTGAGACACTAGTTTCCTCTGTTATTTGTGATAGCTACATGCTATGGGTGCGAATCTGTGTGGGGATTGAGTCCATATGCGAGCATCGAGGTATTTATCTATGCTAATGGTAGTGCTTAGGCTAAGATATGCCTTGAATTGACTATTAATCTTTAACATGTGATGTTTCCCATATTTGTAGCCCCGTTGTGAATTTGATCCATGTTTTGAGATTACATAGTGGCTAATCACCTGATGAAACTTTATTGTTGCTATATTAATGATGAAATTGTCGATTTGAACTATGAAAGCACACTTTTCATGTGCATAGACTTTAATATATCACTTATACCAGTCCAGGAGTATGAAATCTAATATTTATTGATCACATACATGTGTTCTTGTATATTTGCTTCTGTGTGATATGGGTTGGATGCCTGTGACCACGCCAGACGGATTGTGTTGTTATGCATGTGACCACGCCGGCCTGATAACACGTTAAATTTGTCGTGTTGCATGTGGATATGAATCCATCCCCCTAGGGTCGCCCCCTCATGTGCCTTATTGATGGTATACACGCGGATTTGAGGAAAACTGATTAGTGGTTTGGTATGGATATGGAAATATTGAGGAAACATCTGGCCAGTGTTTATTCTGGAATTTGTATTTCATCTTTACTTGCAATTTTCATGGTTATTTACCTAATTATTGCATATCATCTTTATATGTTGGATCGTTAACTGAGCAAAATACTTGAGTAATTGTACATACACAGATGATTCTTTTTATGTTTTATGACTTGATCACATGAGTGTACTGTACTTATTGAATTTATGAAACTGTACATGTTATAGCAAGTTTAATTTATAATTCTTGCTTCTTACCTCACTGGGGTTAGTTATGATACTTGCTAAGTAGATGGGGTCGGTTGTACTCATGCTACACTCTGCACTTAATTGTGCAGATCCAGGTGTCAGACCCAATCATCAGTAGTGGATTTGCTTATTGAGCTGATCATCGAGAGACGAGGTAAACTGTATTCTCGACTGCAGTCTTGACATCTATTTTCTTATTTACTGATGTCTTTATTTCAGACAGTAATTTATTAGAGCTCATGACTCTGTATTTACCAGTTATGGAGGATTTTATAATGTATTGGTATTATTATTCTATGTTAATGTTTTAGACTTATGTTGATTCTATCATTTATGCTATTTTGGTTCATTATGGTTATATTCGGCTTGCCTAGAAAGTGTGTTCGGTACCATTACAATGGGTTAGAATTTTGGGTCATGATAAGGTGGTATCAGAGCCCTAGGTTCATAGGTATTACGGGTCATGTGCAAGTATAGTATAGTCTTACAGATAGGTACAGAGACGTCTGTACTTATCTTTGAGAGGCTACTGAACTGTTAGGAAAAACTACTCTTTCTTGCATCCTTGTCATGCAGATTGGTTATTTCCGAAGTTTGAACCTTGACTCTTCTATTCTCTTACCGATGATGAGGACACATGCATCCAGATAAAGCTTACGGGCACTAGTGCCACCAGTTAGGACCGTGAGAGGCTGGGGACGTAATAGAGGCCGAGGTGGGGCTTGCACTATAGATAGAGCAGCACTTGTGGAGCCGCCGGTTGCTCTAGCTGAGGAGTAGGTTCCAGATACTGTTGAAACGGTGGGACCAACTCAGGAACCAGCAATGCCTATTATTATTCCTGGCTTTCAAGAGGCCTTAGCTTATATTTTGACTGTGTACATGAGCCTGGCTCAGGCAGTTTGAATACCAGTTGCACCAGCTACCTCACAGGCTGGGGGTGGTTCCCAGACTCTTATTGCCCGTACTACAGAGAAACTATCTCAGGGTCATCAAACATTAGGGGTATTAGCAGTTCAACCAGTTGTTGCTGCTCGGGCCGAGGTTTGTCCACCTATCAGTTAAGAGGTTGGAGCGATTTGGGAGGCTTAAGCATCCAGACTTCAGTGGAGGGGAGTCAGAGAATGTTTAGGATTTTCTAGCCCGGTGTTAGTGGATTCTTAGAACCACTAGTATTTTGGACACTAGTAGGGTCGCCTTTACAACTACAGATGGTGGCAGACTATTGAGTTAGGTAGGCCATCTAGCGCAGCACCACTTGTATGGCATGAGTTCTCAGTTCTCTTCTTCGAGTAGTTTGTTCCACAGACTTGTAATGAGGAGTTATGTAGGGAGTTTGAGCAGCTATGCCAAGGGGATATGACTGTGAACCCCTACGAGATGAGATTTGCGAATTTGGCACGTCATGCTATATGGTTTGTTCCCATTGAGAGGGAGAAGATTAGGAGGTTCATTGATGGCCTAAAGTATAGTTTGCATTACAATTTGGATCGAAAGCCTGAGAAGGATGCTAGGTTTGACCAGGTGGTCCAGATTGCTAGATGTTTGGAGTAGGTCCGCAGGCTTGAGCGTGAGGAGCGAGAGGCCAAGATGCCTCGTGGATCAGGTGGTTTCAGCAGTTCCTCATCTGGAGGCCAGTCACACTACAGTAGAGGTCATCTATATAGGCCTACTCAGGCAGCTCATTATGTTCCTCGTGGTACTTCAAGTAGCCATGGTTCACACAGTGCTCGCCCAGCTCAGTCATCATTCAGTGTGATGATGGCACAGAGTTCCTACGGTGCTCCATCTGGTTAGGGTTCTGCGAGAAACTACTCAGGTTATCAGGCTCCTCCAAGGCGGGGTTGATATGAGTGTGGAGACTTGAGTCATCTCAAGAGGGATTCCCCAGACTGTTGAGTAAGGTCCCACATCAGAGCTCTTATCCTATGATGTCAGCACCAGTAGCTACACCACTTCCACAACTAGCTAGGGGTGGGACTCAGGCTGTTCGAGGTTGCCCTGGAGGGGGATCTTGATCAGGTGGCACTCAGGCCCATTGCTACGCATTTCTAGCCAGGCCAGAGGCAGTTGCTTCCGATGCCGTGATCACATGTATTGTTTTAGGGTACCACAAGGATGCTTCGGTATTATTTGGCCCTGGTTCAACCAATTCATATGTGTCATTATACTTTGCTCGTTATTTGGATATGCCTCGTGATTCTTTAGTCATGCATGTTCATGTATCTATGCCGGTGGGTGACTCTATTATTGTGGACCATGTATATCGATCATGTGTGGTGACTATTATGGTTTATGAGACGAGATTGGATCTTTTACTGCTTAGTATAGTTGATTTTGACGTGATTTTGGGTATGAATTAGTTGTCACCATATCATGTTCTTCTGGATTATCATGCTAAGACTGTGACATTGGTGATGTCGGGGTTGCCAAGGTTGGACTGGAGGCTTCCTTAATCATGTTCCTAGTAGAGTGATTGCACATTTCAAGGCTCAACTGATGGTTGAGAAGGGATGTTAGTGCTGATACTTATACCGACGTGTCAGTTCTGATAGTGAGAGACTTCCCACATGCGTTTCCAGTAGACCAACCGAGCATGCAACCTGACAGGGAAATTTATTTGTATTAAATTGGTGCCTGGCACTCAGTCCATCTCTATTTCACCATATTGCATGGAACCTATAGAGTTGAAGGAACAATTGTAGGAATAACTTGATAAGGGTTTCATTAGGCCTATTTGTGAGGAATAATGATGGTACTATGAGGATGTGCATTGACTACAGGCAGCTGAACAAGGTTACTTAAGAACAAGTACCCACTACCGCACATTGATGACTTATTCGATCAACTTCAAGGTGTTAGAGTGTTCTTGAAGATTGATCTGAGGTGGGGTATCTTTAGTTGATGATTTGGGATTCAGATATTTTGAAGACGGCTTTTAGGAGCCGCTATGGTCACTATGAGTTTCTGGTGATTTTCTTTGTGTTGACCAATGCTCCAGCAGCCTTTATGAACATGATGAACAATGTGTTCCAGTCCTATCTTGATTATTTCATCATAGTATTCATTAATGATATATTGGTGTATTTACGCAACCAGGAGGATCATGAGCAACATCTGAGGATCGTACTCTAGACTTTGAGGGAGAAGAAGTTATATGGTAAATTCTCCAAGCGTGAGTTTTGGCTTGATTTGGTGGCATTTTTAGGGCATGTGGTGTCTAGTGAAAGGATTAAGGCCGAAGAAGATTGAAGAAGTTGAGAGTTGGTTGAGACCGTCTTCTGCCACTGAGATCCAGAAATTCCTTGGTTTGGCTGGGTATTATTGCCATTTTGTGGAGGGTTTCTCGTCCATTGTTGCACCTTTGACTAGATTAACCTAGAAGGGTGCCCCATTCAGGTGGTCTGAGGAGTGTGAGGAGATCTTTTAGAAGCTCAAAAATGCTTTGACTATAACTCTAGTTCCGGTTTTACCTTCAGGATCGGGTCCTTATATGGTCTATTGTGATGCTTCTCCGATTGGCATTGGATGTGTGTTGATGTAGAAGAGAAGAGTTATTGCTTATGCTTCATGTCAGTTGAATCCCCACGAGAAGAACTACCCTGTTCATGATTTGGAGTTGGCAACCATAGTTCACGCATTGAAGATTTGTAGGCATTATCTTTACGGTGTGTCATGTGAGGTATTCATGGATCATAGGAGTCTTCAGCACCTGTTCAAGTAAAAGTATTTGAACTTGAGGCAGCAGAGCTGGTTGGACCTACTAAAGGACTATGATATCACCATTCTTTATCATCCGAGAAAGGGTAATGTGGTGGCCGATGCCTTGAGTAGGAAGGCTGAGAGCATGGGGAGTCTTGCTTATCTTTTAGTAGGAGAGAGGTTGTTAGCATTAGATGTTCAGGCTTTGGCCAATCGGTTCATGAGGTTAAATATTTCAGAGCCAAGTCAGTTCTTTCCTACATGGTTTCTCGGTCTTCCTTATTTGACGTATCAAGGCACGTCAGTATGATGATCCCCACTTGTTTGTCCCGAAGGACACGGTGCAACACAGTGATGCTAAAGAGGTTACTATTGGAGATGATGTGGTATTGAGGATGCAGGTGGATCTGTGTCCCAAATATGGATGGGTTACATGAGTTGATTCTTGAGGAGGCCTATAGTTCGCGGTATTCCATTCATCCAGGAGCCACGAAGATGTATTAGTATTTAAGGCAGCACTATTGTTAGTAGAGGATGAAGAAGGATATTGTTGAGTATGTTGCTCGGTGTTTGAACTATCAGCATGTGAAGTACGAGCATCAAATACTCAGTGGTTTACTTTAGAGGCTTGATATTCTGGATTGGAAGTGGGAGCGTATCATGATGGATTTTGTAGTTGGACTTTAATGAGCCTTGAGGAAATTTGATGCAGTATGGGTTATTCTGGATAGACTGACTAAGTCTGTACATTTTATTCCAGTTGTGACTACCTACTTTTCAAAGAGGCTGACTCAAATTATATTCGTGAGATTGTCCGCCTTCATGGTGTGCCTGTGTCTATTAACACAAATCAAGGCATGCAGCAAATTGCAGTTTTGGAGAGTGGTGCAGCGAGAGCTAGGCACATAGGTATAGTTGAGTACAGCATTCCATTCGCAAACGAACGGGAAGTCCGAGCGCACTATTTAGATCTTGGAGGACATGTTATTTCCCAGTGTTATAGATTTCGGAGGTTCATGGGATTAGTTCCTACCGCTCACGAGTTCGCCTACAACAACAGTTATTTGTCGAGTATTCAGGTGGCTCACTATAAGGCCTTATAGGGGAAGAGATGTCATTCTCCAGTTGGTTGATATTAGCCTGGGGAGGCTAGGTTGTTGGGCACAGATATGGTCCGTGATGCCTTAGAGAAGGTGAAGGTAATCCAGGAGCGACTTCTTACAACACGATCCAGACAGAAGAGTTATGCTGACAGAAAGGTTCGTGATGCTGCATATATGGTGGGCGAGAAGGTTCTACTCTGAGTTTTACCCATGAAGGGTGTGATAAAGTACGGGAAGAAGGGAAAATTAAACCCTAGGTATATTGGTCCTTTTGAGGTACGTGAGAGCGTTGGAGAGGTGATCTATAGACTTGTATTTCCACCTAGTCTATCGGGTGTTCACCCAGTATTCCATGTATCTATGCGCTGGAATTATTATGGTGATCTGTCACTGTCACACCCCGTAGTCTCGCGAAAGTGGATTTCAACGTGTGACAACTCATTTTAATGGGTATTAAAAGGGAAGAGTCATCACCTGATGACTTTAAGATGCGTTAGGGCACCTATTTGCAAATAACTCTATTTTAACTAGTCAATGTCACCAAAGATCGGGTAAGGGATCAAATTACCTCAAAGAGAAGGTGTTAGGTACTTCGAGATCCACATTTGTGGGTCCCTGCCAAATTCTACGCTATGTGGGATTATTGTTTTGTCTTATATGATCATGTAAGGGAAGGAAGACATGGAATTTAAAAGTTCAACTACGATGTAAACAAGTGTAAAGAAAATCGCACATGTGAAGGAATTAAAAAATATATATAAATGACCAAAGGATCACCCGGTGAAGGGGGGGGGGTCCTAAGTTTCTAAGCCTAAAGGATCACCCTGTGCAACATAAATAATACTTCGTAACTCCCTTAGGGTAGGGAGTTCGCTCATATTATTCAGCGGGAACATAATATCATCTCCTGCTACCCAATCACTGTGTTAAAGTTGTTTACCTAAAGCGTGCTAGTTCAATTCTAGACCGTGTCCTATGTGTGCACTACCCGTCCCATGCCTATGGTCCAAGAGGCTTTGGACCTACTATTTGGGTAGTTCTAGACTTTACTTAGGATGCTCAAAAATGATAAAACTAGGCACACATTCAAAACATGTAGGACTACACATAAAGACAATAAAGGGCTCAAGTTATACTCAACACATAAACAATAAAAGCACGCGGCAGATTTTGCATTAGGTAGTAGACAGTTTCAGAATTAAGGCATATTAGAGACGTCAAGTCCTATAGACATGGCTTCTATGTGATCCTAGTCCAAGACGTCATACAGGCAGTGCAGTTGTTTCAAATTATTGAATTTGCAGATTGCAGGTATTATAAGCCTATAGACATGATATCTAAGTTCTTTGTGGCATGGAGCAGTGTAAGCCATTAGAGAGCTCGAAATTATTTGTGTTTGATCCTATAGGCATGCTTTCTAAGCGAGCAGTGGTATCCTATAGACAGGTGCTCTAGTAGTTGGTATTTGAACTCAATTCTATCATGCTTATCCCTATAAGAGTGTTATCTAGGCGGGCAGTGTATTAAAACAATAGAAGTAATCGATTAGTTAATCAATTAAGCGCTATAGATATGGTATCTAGATGAGCAAAGACATGTATTAGTGTGATCCTATAGGCATGCTATCTATTAATCATATTGCAATTACACAACTAAGCAAATAGTTATTGATATTTGATTCCTATAGGCATATTGTCTAATAGCGCATAGAAGTGTATCATGTAAACAAGTGAAACACTTAAACTCTTGTAGGCAGCTTTCTAATACTGTACGAGAACAGGACATGTAAGCAAGTGGAGTGCTTAGGTTCCTATAGGCATGTTTGCTATCAGTGTATAGAAATAGAGCATGTCAAACAAAGTAGCAAACAAAGTATGTAAACCCTATAGGCATGTTTTCTACCCCTTTATGCGAGAAAAAGAATATACCCGTTCCTACATTCACTAACTCCCCAACTGTTTGTTTATAAATTATTACATGCCGAATGATAAAAGAAAAACAAGCTCAAATATTACATAATTGAAATGACTACACGCCCAACAAATAGAGAAGGCCCAAGAGGAGATAACCCAATACTGACTGGGCCTTTAACAGGCTCATTCCTCACACAAGTAGCAGGCCCGGGCCCAAACTCAGCTCAAACATTGGAGTGTATCGATTGCACAGCTCAGGCCCACACTTGGACCCATATCAAGCCCAGATAGAAGTATCACTTACCGAGTAATTGCGGATTAAGAACTTAACTACATAAACTAACGAACCACACATGGCAATCATTTAAATGATTTGGAACCTATTAACAGCAACTCCCATATAGACTAGATGGCAGGATTTACAAGAAAGCATATTTGCATTTCAGAAGAAAGTACAGGATTGATTAAACACAATATTATGAAAACTAGGATAATCAGTAGGGCTTAGTTTCAACATAGTAGGTTTGATATGGCAAACTAACAATACAGGTTCGATCATTCAGCCGGCGATAGCATGTTGAGCATGAATAACACATTAGGAGAGTTGGGGAGACATGTCATTTGGGGTTAACAGGGTAAACATACTAGACACATACGAGATGAACATGCTAAGCTTTCCAGAGTGAGTTCATAATTGAGTATGATACATAGTTAGCCTAAAAAGGATTTTAAACCTAGGAGCCTAAGTCATGAAGGTTAGACAGAGTCATAGTCAGGGAATGGAAATTAGGCATAACAAACACGCAAGCAAGCAATCAATAAGAAGCTTAATCATGCTGAATATAACACAAAGATTCCCAAGACCAAAGGTATCGTGGCAGGAAGACATATTAATTTAAGGTTAAATAGAAAAGGCAGACTCAGAACATAAGCTAGTTGACTATGCATAATCACATGAACTAAATGTGTTGGGATTTAACTAGAAGCATAAGCAATAGCAAAGAATGCAAGAATGACCAAACACCACATTAAAGTTCTCAACAACAAAACAACAAGTTTAGTTAAAACATTGTGACAACAATAGGGCTAATGTAAGCATGAGAAAAAAAAACTCACAAAAAATAATAAGTGATCAGAATAGCAGAGCAGACTTCAAGCTGAATATAATGAGCATATATTGAAGTTTAAAAATCTAGGCAGATTGTGACACTAGGAAGTTCAGAACAGCAGAATATCTTCAAAGCAAGTAAAATTGCCAATGAAAATAACAAAATATTGAAGCTATATTGGTTCACAAAATTCAAACAACATGGATGTACAGAGCACTGAACACAGCAGAAGAAGATAGAATTGCAAGAGTCAAGATACTCACTAGTTTGCAGATTCAACAAACAAAATAAAAGACAAGACTAAGTGCCAGCAACAACTTGAATATCCGCAGCAAAGAGTGTCATGCCCAAAACTCGGGGAGCGCGACCGGCGCTCAACCGAGTGAACCCGGCCGAGCAAGCCTATTAGATTTCTTTCTAGCCAAACTCATCTATGAATAAAGAGGAGATGTACTCCATTAAGCAAACAGTGAAAATATTTTATTAACAAATCCCATTTCACTTCCATTAGCAGCCTCATTCAGAACTTCCAAAATATTACAAGTTTATAAATATAATGAAAAAAATATTTGCCAAATACCAACATTTCTAGTTAAATTCCCAACATCGACTACCACCCACAACCTGTCTACGGAGCCTCTAAGTACAATAGAAGAGTAGTATGGAAGTGTTGGCAACAAGACCTTGGCAATACCTCAAAACGCAATGTACAACTCGAATGACATCAGGCCTGGAATAGAGTAGGGCTCACCAAAACCTGCTGAATAGAGAGCGACTGCTAACGAGGACCAAAGCTGCCCGCTGATGAACCACCTGCATCCATTAAAGATGCAGCGCCCCCGGAAAAATGGACGTTAGTACATATGGAATAGTACTTGTATGTAAAGCTAACTGTCCTCTTTCAAAATAGAATGCCAATGTAAGAAAGGAAAAACCATGGATACAACAAGCAATAATTAAAATATTCAAATGCCAAGTTAAAGCATAATAATTTCCAAAATATGAAGATAACACTTTGAAGTGATAATCAAAATATGATGATAATATTATTTTTGGTTGAGAGATCTTTAACACCGATATATCATTGTTCAGAATATCACCTTTTATAATACTGATATTCACAATACCAATACAACCGTACTTTTATCACGGAGCCCGATCACGAATCGATCAGCTAGCCAATCTCATTAGAGACATCAACCACATCACTCTCAATACCAATACCACCGTACATTTAGCACGGAGTCCGATCACGACCCGATCGGCTAGGCTATCTCATTAGAGACGTCAACCACAATCACAATTTCAATTATAATCTCTGGCACAATCACCACCATGTATGCGGTATGGTGTCCGATCACGACCCGATCGACTAGGCCGTCTCACCACAATGCCGTGCGGATCAACATCATCCTTTTCTATCACATCAATCCCATCCCAAATAAGGGGAATGGTTTTATCACATCAAACTCATCCTAAATAAAGGGAATAATTCACAAAAATAACATAGGTACAAATGTATTTACCTCATCATCTTTCACATTGTATGAATCTCTACTAGTATTATCAACCAATAACAACAACAATATTTCCTTGTTTTTGTTGGCCATTCACAAGATTCTTTATTCAAGGCACGGTGGCCGTATTTGGTATTCCACACTTTCATTTCTTCCCTCACATGTATCATCATCATACACATATATAATATTCCGAAAATCACAACTTTAAGTTCATTAGAAATGGACAATTTAAGCCCAATAAATTTCTTTCCAAGAAATGGAGTAAAATAATTGGTAATTGATGTGCATGTTAAAACCATCAACAAGTAACACACCATTTATTCTTGAAATACTTTTTTCCAAAAAGAGCAATACACAATCTCCACTCACGAATATGTAAGAACGCAAAACGCATTGAAAATACTTACAAAGCATAACATTTGTTAAAACAGCCATATGGGCATGACTTGAGTTCATAAGCTTTTAGGCTATTCTATTTTTGAAGTCAATTTTGGAAAGGTTGAATCAAAGATCATTTCATAATCTTTCTCACATCATTTCATTTCATTGGCACCATTGGCCACAAGTATAACTTTCACTCTTGGCACATTGGCCACACTTTATATCCCCAATTCACGTATTTCACTTCCAACCATCTTTATAGATTATCAACAATGAGACATTTCCAATCAAGACTTTAGGTACACATATGAGAAATTAAGAGTCTTAAGCATATTGAGTTTTCTCACACAATTTGGCATCATAACCTTCATTTGAAACACAACTCAAAGACATAGCATTTTAATACATATATCATTCTTGAACACATTCCCAAAAGATAACATAATGTGATAGGAACATTCGGAATACGTTTTGAATATATAATTCTTGACACTTTGCGTATTCGAGACAATTAAATTTATTGGGAACAACTCGGAATATAGAATAAGGAACTTGAGACAACCATACTTGAAACTTACGGAAACATCATTGAATTCAATTCTAAAAGAGTAGTTTAGCCAACATACCTCGCTTTGAGCTTTCCTTAAATTACTATAACGTTCCGAAACTTCTAGCAATCCCAATCTATTTTGAGACATAATAAAATTGAACACAAATTAGGAAGATATTCATGGTTTCAGCTCATTTGAGTATTTTATCAAATACCAGGTGTGCAAATTTGGCTACAAGGTTCTTCTTCAAGATTTCCTTCATTCCATAATCCAATCTTTACTTATTTGAGCTCCACAATCTTCCCAAAAAACTTATTGGTACATGCATGTATAAATAATACTCTCATACCCAAGAATCATACTCCTAACCAGCCATCTTCTACCCAAATTCGAAATTAAAAACTAGGGTATGGAACCTTACATCTTAGATGAAGAATTGTGAGATTTCCTTGTTGGATTTCAAAGCTTGGGCAAGATCTTGATGAACAAAACACTTCATCTAATTCCTCTCTCTATAACACTGTCACTTCTCTCTAAAAAATCTCAGATAATTGCCCCAAAATAAGCCCCAAAGCCTATTTATCAAAATGGGGCCGGGTTATGAAAATAGAAAAATTAACCCTCCGAAATCAGGTTTGCGGTCACATAATGGAGCGCAGAATGGGTATGCGGGTCGCACAATTGACCGCAAAATTGGTGCCCAAAACTGGGCTTCACTGATCTATTCTGCGACCAGTTTGCGGTCGCATAACCCCTTTCGCGATCGCATAATAATTCTGCGGTCGCACATCTGACTGCTGAATCATATTTTTCCAGATTTTGGTAATTTGGTCATAAAGTTCTTGTAGGAGTGTCTAAATGACAAACGGTTTGAGTCGATGGAAACTAGACTCGAAGATCTTTCATTTGATAGGTAGATCATTATATAACTCCCTATATATTTGTAGATATGCTCGTTCAAAGTATGATCTTGTGCGTACCCATTTGAAACTTTAGTCTATCATCAAATTTCCAACTTTACTTGGACATAGGGCTCTTCTTAGACCCCACATCACTTATAATATGCCTCGTACACTTATTATCATATCCAATTGATATCCATCCTATTAATAGTCCTCGTCTTCACACAAAATAATATAATTAGCGTACATCAACGTTCTTAATAGCGCTTACGTACTTCGAAATTTTACGGGGTGTTACAAAGAGAACAACAAAAAAAACTTATATCCTAGTGCGTCAGAGTTCACAGGAGCTTCAAATGAGCCATAAGCAGTGCTCGCAATAGGGATGTCAATAGAGAGGATTCCGGTGGCCTTGGCTTTCAGTCGGCCACAATCAAGAGTGCAAAATAGTATAGAAAGTGTAAGAGTGTAGAATAATAGAAGACCCGTCGTAGTCGAATGAACACCCATCGATTTAACTTTCATAAATAACTGAGTACCAAACACTGTGACATTGAGGATATGGTAATAATCTATGTGTGTGCGAAAAGGGAAAGGAAACATGAAAGATTTTCCATGTGATATCGGGTTAGGGTTGGGATTTGAAGGAGGCGGATAGAGTTTCTCTCGGAGAGAAAGAGAGGTAAGAGGATTTGGGGGAAGCGGTCTTATGGAGAATGGGTAGGGTTCGGGGGTTTTGGGTAGCTAAAATGGGTAAGGTATGCGAGGGCCGTTGATCTTGAGAGATCAACGGCAAAGATTAAAAGATGAGCGGGGCGAGACGTTTAAAACTGGTACCGACCGGGTTAACTAAAGGGATTGTTTGGTTTGGGCTGGGGGAATTGGGCTAAGGATTTTGGGCATTTGCGCCATTAATTTGGTTCGAAATTTGGCATAACTTGGGCCAGATTTTAAATACAACAATTAAGGAACAATAAATTAATAAAATAGCTAAATAAATATAACAAAATACTATTTTATGTAACTTAATATTATAATATCTGAAGATTATAAAAATATAAAAATTATTTTGACCCTAAATAAAATGATATATGCAATTAATTGTAAAGTACATGCTATTATTGCAAGAATGTGTAAATAGTTCAAAAATGCAAATGTAATGATATGAAATGAAGTAATATGCTATAAAACATGCATGTAGGTATAAATAATAAATTTGGATGATTAAATCACCCCAAAATAATTTAAAGGATAATTAATAAATATTTGAATAATTTAAATGCAAGAAAATTAATTTAAAAGCTTAAAAAATAGTAGAAAATTATAGAAATACTTATATGACGCTTGTAAATTGGGTAATAATGCAAAAATGCTATTTCCAAAGTATATGGAATACTTTATAAAATACGAGAGCAAAATTAGGCATCAACAGCTGCCCCTCTTTACTCGGGAATGATGAAAGAGTTGTCAGGTAAAGAAAATGATGACCAATTTTATCCGGAATGAGCGAGGATGATGTGTGTTTGAAAGAATGGGGGCCGAAACCTTGTTCTTGAGTTGCTTATATATTCCTGGTGTTACGGGAATCAGGCCGTGTATAGTTCTGGATCCAACGGCGAATGAAACCGATTGAGTTGTTATAAGAGCGGTCGTGAACATTGTGATAAATGTTTGGGCGGTTATGGAACAAAGAGTAATCAATTGCCGATCATTGGTTATGTTTGAGATGATCAAAGGATGTGAACATTGTGAACTGAAACCGGAGCGAGAATTGCTCCCTTTTGTAGAACGGTTACCTCCCGAGTTACCTGCAAAACTTAAAACACAATGCACGCGAATGTATAGGGTTATTGCAGAAATTTAAACATGATGCAAATTTTCTTCGGACCATGAGACTTATTTTTGGATGATGAGGATTATTTTCTTCCACCATGATGTCCGGGGCCATGAAGCTTATGATAAGGGATTCGCAGGCCATGAAATGGTGTCCTCGGGCCATTAGGATGGTGCCTTCGGATTATGATGCCTTTGAATAATGATATGCAACTTTGAGAGACCCCCAGGCCATGGCATGATGTATTCGGGCTATGAGGATGATGCTTTCATACTATGATGCCTTCGGACAATGTGGTGATGTTTTAGCCCATGACATGAAACGATGCGGCGATATCGATTATTTGATAGAGGGAACAGGTGATGCTTAATCATATGCGAGAACAAAACGAGGCAGCACTTAGCCTTTATGTGATGAGGGTAGTGCTTAGCCCTATGCAAAGAAAGGCAGCGTTTAGACTTATGCAATAGTGAAGGCAGTGCCTACCCTTACTCAAATGTAACAGAGACAGTGCTTAATCTCATGCAAAGGAAGGCAGTGCTTAGTCTTATGTAATAATGGAGGCAACGCTTAGCTTCATGCAATGTAATGGAGATAGTACTTAATCTCATGCTGAGGAAGGCAGTTCTTAGACTTACGCAATAATGGAGGCAGTGCTTAGCCTCATGCAATGTAATGGAGACAATGCTTAGCCTCATGTAGAGGAAGGCAGTACTTAGCCTTATGCAATAATGGAGGCAGTTCTTAGCCTCATGCAAAGAATGAGGGTAGTGATTAGCCCCATGCAGAGAAAGGCACTGTTTAGCCTTATGCGATAATAGAGGCAGTGCTTAGCTTTATGCGAAGAATGAGGGTAGTGCTTAGCCCTATGCAAAGAAAGGTAGTGTTTAGCCTTATGCAATGATGAGGGCAGTGCTTAGCCCTATGCAATATAGCAAGGGCAGTGTCTAACCCTATGAGGGTAGTGCTTAGCCCTATGTAGAGGAAAGCAAAGATTAAATATGAGAGAAAAAATGGTTCTTAGCTCAACACGTTTGGCGACCTCCGTCTGTGTGAAGATAGTGTCTTTTTTCAATGTTATGTCTATTATGCCTGCATTCAAGGAAAAAGTGTGAGTTTTGTTTTTGTTTTTTTTTTTTTTAGGGGGGGGGGG
>AWOL01S0057839.1:35170-53719 GCA_000715115.1 Nicotiana otophora
AGTTCATGCTCGCTCTCAATTCCTCATTTTACTTCCGCTCATATCTTGACACCGTATTCGAGTCACCCTGGGTTACATCTGGCTATGAAGTTTTGAAAATATGCATTCGTGGTAAATCATTTATAAATAATGCGATTGTGTTTTTAAAAAATAATGCACAAAAGTAAGTAATTTGGTTGAATCATAGGTTGTGACATGCTTTGAGACATTGCGACATTCTTAACTCGGAATTTTGAGGACCCCCTCAAAATTCTGCCCCAGTTTAAATGTATACTAATGGCGATACATTTCTTGGCAATCCTTGATGTAATTAGTTTGATGAAATCTTAAAACTTTCCCCGGTTCCTGACCATAGAGGGGAATGAAAATTGTATTATGATGTGACCAAACCCACATGGCTGCATACATATCCCCTCTTAAACGGGGACCAGGTCAAGCGTAGTTCATGTTACATCAAAAGAAAGTGCAAGCATAATCTCAAACATAGTATCTCTTGACGGTGTCAAAATTGATAGGTTTTGGCCATATTTCTCCATCCATTTTTGCAAGTGTAAGCGTTGCTCCTGTCAGTACTCGATGAACCATGTAAGGGCCTTGCCAGTTAGGTGAGAATTTTTCTTTTGCTTCGTCCTGATGCAGGAAGATCCTCTTCAACACCAATTGCTATGGTGTGAATTGCCTCGATCTGACCTTTTTGTTGAAATCCCTTACCATTCTATTCTGGTAGAGTTAACCATGACACACCATGTTCATCCTCTTACCTCTTACTGTCAATGGAGCCAGTTGCTCATACCGGCTCTGTATCCATTCCACATAGCTGAGTTCGGCCTCTTGTATAACTTTTAAGGAAGGAATCTCCACCTCGGCTGGTATAATAGCTTCAGTACCGTAGACCAGTAGATAAGGGGTTGCCCCAGTTGACGTGTGAACTGTGGTGCGATACCCGAGCAAGGCGAAGGATAGCTTCTCATCCCATTGCTTGTTGTTATCAACCATCTTCCTTAATATCTTCTTGATGTTCTTGTTGGCAGCTTCCACGACTCCATTCAATTGTGTCCTATATGCTGTAGAATTCTGGTGCTTGATCTTGAATGTTTCACACATGGCTTTCATCAGATCATTATTGAGATTGGCGGCATTGTTGGTAATGATTGACTTAGATACTCCAAATCGACAAACAATACAATCCCGAATGAAGTTTCCTACGACCTTCTTAGCTACAGCTTTATAGGAAGCAGTTTCGACATATTTTGTGAAGTAGTCTATAGCCACCAAAATGAATCTGTGTCCATTTGAAGCGGCGGGTTCAATCGGTCCGATGACATCCATGCCCCAGGCAGAGAAAGGCCAGGGCAAACTCGTGGTATTGAGTTCATTGGGTGGCACCCGTATCATATCAGCATGTACTTGGCATTGGTGGTACTTTTGAACATATTTGATGCAATTTGTCTCCATAGTCATCTAGAAATACCCTACTCTTAATATTATCTTGGCCAGAACGAACCTGTTCATGTGAGGTCCACAGGTTCCGGCGTGTATTTCTTCGAGCAATCTTGATGCCTCCTTGTCCTCGACATATCGCAGCAATTCCAGGTCAGGAGTCCTTCTATACATAATTCCTCCGCTCTGAAAGAACTGGTTGGCCAATCCTCGAAGTGTGCGCTTCTGAGTGTGTGTAGAATTTTTTGGGTATTCTCCTTTCTCCAAATACTCCTTGATATCGTGAAACCATGGATTTCCATCGAACGCTTCTTTAACATGAGCAGAATAAGCTGGCTACTTACGAATTTCTATCAGGATAGGATCAATGAAATTCTTGTATGGATGTTGTATCATGGAAGACAAGGTAGCCAGCGCATCTGTGAACTCGTTCTAAATCCTCGGGACATGTTTGAACTCTATCTTTGTGAACCTCTTGATCAAATCTTGCACACAGTGCAAGTATGGCAATATTTTAGTGTTCTTGGTAGCCCATTCTCCAAGTACTTGGCGTTCCCGCAGATCGGAATCTCCGATTACCAGTAACTCCTGAATATTCATGTCGATGGCCAATCTGAGTCCCATGATGCAAGCCTCACATTCTGCCATATTGTTGGTGCATGGTAACCTGACCTTTGCGGATACCAGATAATGTTGATTGGTTTTTGATACCGAAACAACTTCGATGCCTACTCCTTTGAAGTTTGAGGCTCTATCGAAAAACATCCTCCAACCATCGTATGTTTCGGCAATATCTTCTCCTAAAAACGTCACTTCCTCATCGGGAAAATAAATCTTCAATGGTTCGCAATCTCCGTCTAAGGGGTTCTCTGTTAGGTGATCGGCCAACGCCTTCCCCTTGACCGCCTTCTGAGTCAAATAGATGATGTCGATCTCACTTAGCAATATGTGCCAGTTTGCTAGTTTACCCATAGACATAGGTTTCTGAAAGATGTATTTCAGCGGATCCATCCTCGATATGAGATATGTGGTGTATGAAAAAGTAGTGTCTCAATTTTTGAGTTATCCATGTCAAGGCACAACAGGTGCATTCCAATAAAGAGTGCCGGGCTTCATAAGGTGTGAACTTCTTACTCGGATAGTATATCGCCTGCTCTTTTCTCCCGGTTACATCTTGTTGCCCTAGGACCCAACCAAAAGCTCTATCCAACACGGATAGGTATATCAGTAAAGGTCTTCCGGGCTCTGGTGGGACCAACACGGACGACTTAGACAAGTAATCCTTGATTATATCAAAATCCCTTTGACATTCTTCAGTCCAGCTCGTCGCAACATCTTTCCTCAACATTTTGAAGATCGGTTCACATATCACCGTCGACTGTGCTATAAAATGGCTGATGTAATTGAGGCGTCCCAGAAAACTCATCATATCCTTCTTGTTCTTTGGTGGTGGAAAGTCCTAAATATCTTTGATTTTTGATAGGTCTAGCTCAATACCGCGACGACTGACCATGAAACCCAGCAACTTCCCAGCAGGGACACCACAAGCACATTTTATAGGATTTAGCTTCGGATTGTACTTTTGAAGCCGATCGAAAAACTTCCTCAGGTCTGCTATGTGATCCAAACTCCTCTTAGATTTGATGATAATGTCATCCACGTACATCAAATGGCATCATTTTGTAACAATATATTCCCCATGGCGTGATGAAGGTTGTCTTTTCGGTGTCCTCTTCGTCCATCCAAATCTGGTGATATCCTACGAAGCAATCCACAAAGGATTGGACTTCATGCTTGGCGCAGTTATTGATCAGTATGTGTATTTTGGGCAATGGGAAAACGTCCTTAGGACTTGCTCTATTCAAATCTTAATAGTTAACGCACACTCTGACTTTCCCATCCTTATTTGGAACCGGGACAATGTTGGTTAGCCAGGTTGGGTACTCGACCACTCGAAGGACCTTCGCTTTGATTTTCTTGGTAACCTCTTCCTTTATCTTCAGACTCATATCTGGCTTGAATTTCCTGAGCTTCTGATTTACCGGTGGACATATGGGATTGGTAGGTAGTCATATCTTCGTAGGACCATGAGAAATATCCTCATATTCCTTTAGAAATCTGATGTACTCTTCCTTCTCTAATGGCGATAGATGAATGCTAATGCGAGTTTCTTTGACTGTTTCCGAATCCCTTAAGTTAACTGCCCCAGTTTCTTCCAAATTGGTTTTTGGTTTGTTCTCAAAATTCTCTACTTCTGTGACATTTTTCTCAGGTATTATATCATCTTCCGATTCTTCCGAATCATTTTCCTTATGTTGCGTAGTCTCATTACATGTCACAGTCGTAGGTTCATCAGGATATGTAATAAAAAATGCTGAAAAAGAATTTAGAAAGATAATAATAAATAAACGAAAAGCAATAATGCATTAATAAAACTTAAAATTATCAACAAGTAAGACTCGATGTCTCGAATAATTATTTCAAAGCAAATACTGAAAATGTTTTAAATGCCCAAAAACAATTTTAAAATAAATCATGCTAATCCTGCCAAGGCTACCCACGTACTCGGCGAGCCCGAGATGGTGCAGCAGTCTAGTTCCTCAGAACAGCTCCTTCTCCCACTATCTGAATGGTAAGGTCTTCTTACTCCTCCTCCACTAACATTGCACTGCAGTCCATATCTTCCTCGTCCAGAAACAACTTCCTCATATCGGCCACAACCTCATCTTCCTCGGATCCCCGAATCACATCAGTCTGGTAGAATATCAGGTGCAGCGGTGGCATGGGTTGTTCCAATGGATAGTAAAAGACACGCCATGGTGATATCCAATCATTATACTCTTACATAGTATATTCATACCCGAGGCCAAAGGTTGTACCATGATATTGTAGTCGTATCGGCTCTGTGATCCCTTGAAATTTTGGACCAAGACCCTTGCCTGGTTCGTACTCCAATCATATCAGTATGCTCTCTATCTTGTTGCTCCACCATCGCTCCTTCTCGATTGTGTTTACCTGCTCAATGATGTGGTGTGTTTCTCCTCCCAATTTCCTCATATTCTCAATAGCTCGCACAGTCTAGTTAGTGTAGATAGGGTTACTTCCATCTCCGTGAATAATCACCTCTTGATGATTCCATTGGAACTTCACAGCCTAGGGAAGGGTAGAAGCGACTTCCCCAGTTGCGTGTATCCATGGTCGTCCCAGTAACAAGTTATAGGTGGCGGATATATCTAGCACCTGGAATTCAACGTCGAACCAGGTCGAGCCCATCTGCAGATCAAGGTTGATTTCTCCGATAGTGTCTCTATGAGACCCATCAAATGCCTTCATGTTCATACTCCTCATCCGTATCTCATGCAAGACTATACCCAGTCTTTTCAATGTAGTCAGCGGGCATATGTTCAGACTCGAACCCCCATCTATCAGAACCCGAGCAATGAACTTGTCTTCATATTGCACGGTGATGTTCAATGCTTTATTATGACTCAACCCCTCCGGCAGTAGCTCATCCTCGTGGAAAGTATCTTGTGACTCTCTAGTATCTGCCCTACCATATTAGTCATCTCCCCACTAGTGATACCGGTAGGAACATAAGCTTCACTTAACACCTTTATCAAGGCATTCCTGTGAGCATCTGAGTTTTGCAACAGCGATAAGATGGATATCTGGGCGGGAGTCTTGTTTAGGTGATAAACAACAGAGTATTCCCTCACTTGTACCTTTCTCCAAAGCTTATCAGTGCCTCTACAACAAGTGATTTCGTTGCAGTCTCTTTACTTTTTCCTCCAAGATTTTTAGGTGCGTAAACCCTACCGGTTCTGGTCATTCCTTGTGAAGCACCTATCTCCTCTATCTTGGATTTTCCTTTTCTCCTTGCCTCTGCCATATAATCCCACGGGACAACATCAGACTTATACGGCGGTGTTGGATCTATCATCACGGTGAAGGGTGTAGCTACCTCGACCTCAAACGGTGCATGGATTTGCACAAAAATCGGTGAGAGGGTAATTGGAGATGTTTTGGGAGTGTCCCCCTCTCGAATAAGTTTGATGGATCCTTCCTGATTCCATTCTTCATCAATTTCTATCACATTCACTCCCTCGCCCCTATGATCAGGAAGAGGTTATTTCGGACATTCGGCGCGGACTCTTTTGCTTGTATAACTTTGGTGTCAATCAGCGTCTGGATATTGTCCTTCAACATGCGGCATTCCTCAATACTATGACCCTTCATGTCTGAATGGTAGGCACAAGTGTTGATGGGGTTAACCCACTGGGAAGGGTTTTCAACAACGACAACCAGAATGGGAGTGACATAACTAGCGGCCTTCAATCTCTCATATATTTAGGCTATGGGCTCGGCGATAGGGGTGTATTATCTAGGAGCTTTGCGGTCAAAGTTTGGTCGTGTCTTCAGGTAGTTTTGGTGGGCGGGGGGAGATGAATGGTAATATGCATGTTGGGTGTTATAGGTATGGTAGGTGGTGGTAGGGTATTGGTATTTTGGAGGTGAGGGTCGATATGTGGGTTCAGGTGTTTGGTATGTAAGAGGAGACTTAAGACCCTGGGCTACCATCACGATACCCACTTCATTCTTCTTCGAGATACCTCCTGATTGCAAGGCTTTGTTAGTGGCTTGCAGTGCCTCAAAATTGGTCACCATACCACTCTTGATTTCTTCTTCTATCCTTTCCCCTAACTTGATGATGTCTGAGAACTTGTGATTCTCTATAACCATCAATCTTTTGTAATACTGAGGATCCTGAGCTCTGACAAAGAACTTTTTCATTTGCTCTTCTTCTAATGGCAACCTTACCTTGGCGGCCTCTGATCTCTAACGAGTAGCATACTCGCAGAAGGTTTCTGTTGGTTTCTTTTTGAGGTTCTGGATATAGAAAATATCTGGCATGTTCTCTGTGCTGAACCTGAATCTGTCCATGAAATTGGAAGCCATGCTCACCCAGTTTGCCCACTTCTTCGAGTTTTGGCTGATATACCAGGATAACACATCACCTGTAAGACTTCGCATGAAAAGTTTCATGCGGATTTGCTCATTCTTGCCCACTCCTACAAGCTTGTCACAGTAGGTTCTCAAATGCACCTTAGGATCACTGGTGCCATCAAACATCTCAAACTTAGGAGGTTTGTAACCCACCGGTAGTTCTACATCTGGCTGGATACACAAGTTTTCATAGTTCAAACCTTCAACGCCCTTCCCGCCTTCAACACTTTGGACTCTCCATGTCAGTTTCTTTATTTTCTCCGCCATGTTTCGGATGAGCAGGTCCTTCTAGGTTGGTTCAGGTATGTATAGGGTCTGGTGTAGGGGATGGGTTAAGGTTTCCACGTATATTGGGTTGCCGTGGTATTTTCCTGGGATTTGGGTATATGGGTGATCATTGATCAAGGTTTGAGGGGGATCGGGAGTAAGTTGTGGTGCGTTTTGAGGGGTGTCATAAGTTGTGATTTGCGGATACTAGGTTGGGTGATAGTGGTGTTGTTGAGGGGGTTTCACTAGTGGGGGGGTTAAGGTTTTGAAGGGGTGCAGGATTGTGATACTAGTGCGTTGCAGGAGGATTTTATGGAGCCATAGGTGGTGGATTTGGGGTTTGGGTGTTCTGCGGTGGTGTTTGATTCTGAATGGTGGTGTTTTGATGGTTAACGTCAGGAACATTTAGAGTAAGGGAGAGGTTTGTTAGATATCGGACCTGCTCAAGCGCACCTTGTAGCTCCAAGATTTTATGTTACAAACAAAGGACCAACTCGTTCTGTCCTGGCGTACTTCTTCCGTCTGTGGTTTCAACATTTTCTGCCATGGTAGTATTGTCTTTTTGATTACCACTTAGATCATACATCTTACCTTTGCCTTTGACTTTGCCCTTCGGGTTGCTATGTGGAGGAGGAAGAAGAGGACCTCTGGATCTGGTGTGGTATGCTGATGATGCTGGAATGCACGAACCAACCTTTGGGAATGGGAGTAATCAAAAGAAAGAAAGGCAAAAGGTAAATGAGTCAGTAGGACCAAGTAAAAGAGTGTTTGCAATATTTAAGCGAGTATCACATAAGGTCATGTAATAATTCACGTCCTAATTTTGGGGACCTCATTGTGCCCGAGGTAGGACTAAGCGACATATAGACTTTGGAGAAAATTCATACCAACGTTGCCTCATTTCATTAATGTGAAAATAAGCCAAATCAATCGAAATAATAATTATAAAATCGCTAATGGCATTAAGCCTTATTACATCAAAATCTAACAAAATCTAATCTAGAAAGCAATAAAGAACATTATCTCCTAGTCTACTTGGTCCGCGAAGGACCTTCTCCATGCTTGGCTCTTTTGACTCCATCAATAACATTTCCTAGATCGTGCATGTCGAGTAGAAAATAAGCCATTGCCAGCTTCCCTCCTTCATTATAGTCCATGCCTTGACAATCCCAAAGTCTCTTTCTCATCTTTTCTTCTAGCTCTATCAATCATTGCTCTAGATGCTCTAAACTCTCTGTCAACTTATTTTCAACTCCTTCCATTCCCTGATCGCCTCTATATCCACTTTATGTTTTTCTATATGCTTAGCTTTAGATTCGAACACTCTTTTATGTAGCCTCTTCTACTTCACCTATGCCTCAGCCACCTCATCTATGATCCTATCTTTCAGATTGACCACCAGTTTGATGTCCCCAGTTATGTCGTCTTCCAACCATGAGAGATAGTATTTCATGTGGTCGGTGTAATACCTATTTGGTTCAATAATCTCTCCCTCCACGATGATCTTTTGATTCCACGTGTGTTGGGCTTCAAACTTGAATGGGATGAAATCTCCTTTGGAATCTGCTTTATACTGAACCATGTTGGAAACCCGAGGTATGACTTGTTTCCTCCCAGCTTGCCTCATTACCCTTATAGGAGGGTAAGGGTAGATGCCTCGCAGCCCGATCAGTACTAAATAAGTGGTCCCTTTGGACCTGATAATGAACTCGCTACTAGAAAGCCACTCAAACATCCAATGCACTTACTCGTCTACCAGATTACTGAAGAAACATACCCAGCCTACAGTATTTCCAGGCGTTGCAAATCTGTCTGGAATGAATGTCATCTTCTTTGGATGATGACTGGCTATGTAGTCATTCAGCGGCCTACGTAGAAGCTCGTAGCGATAATCTCCCCTCTGAAAATGTTCTAGCAACCAAACTTGTAATAGAAGATTACAACCCTCAAATGTCCAAACCCATGCTAGCACTGATCCAAAGCACGGTACATCTCGGCTAAGATCATCGGGATGATAGTGTATTTCTGCCCCTCGATATCCCCCATCAGGTTCCTGGCGACCATGGCTAGGCGACTGTGAATTCTCCCTCCTTGTATTAGAAATATTAACAAACACAAGAAATAGACTATGAAGACATAGACCCGGTGGTGTACTCATCCCAAAGAGATAATGGCAAGTTCCTCATGATACAGGAGATATGATTTGCTATGCCCATACCCTTCATAGAGAAATTCAAAAGGGATGTATGATTTCTTCAGGCAGACCAGTTCGTCGTTCTTCTTAAAACCCAGCATCTTCAGGAAATCGCATGGGGTGCGATTTTCTGGTACCAGTAGACCCAGACTATCCCATGGTAACTTGGTGAAGCCCCCTATTTCTTCCAGAAGAGGAGTCATTTCTATATTGCCAACAAACAAAAGTTAGCCCATTCCCCCTCCAAATTTGACTATTTGCGCAATAATGATCAACATATTGGCACGTTTTCTCCAAGTAATGCACATAATATGATGGTGTCCTTTGGGATTATGGAAATCCCGTGGGACTTTGGACAAGGTTTATCTAGGCGGGTTGATGTGTCAATGACGTCTCAATCCATAATAGGTTTAGCATGATGCATGTACATTTCAAATCAGAGTGTGGTTTCTAGAAGCGTCTTAAGCTGATACTCTCAAGTGGAAAACTTGAGAGGGAAAGGCACAGGACAGTCGACTGCACAGCTGATCGACTAGTCTACCGCTAATAAGCCTTTCCGATTTAAAAAGGGTGTTTTTAGGAAATAATGGACACTCATCAAGCGCCGCTATGTTGATAATAAGCAGGAGATGGAGTATGATGCTGAAAGCATACTTTATGCAAAAATAGTAACACGTTGCCAGATATTTGCTTGATGAAAGTGCGTAAAAACAGTAAATAATATGAACGAGAGAAAGAAAAGAAGAAAAACAAAGAAAAGAAAGACAAAAGAGAGAAGCCAGTTTAACTTATGAAAATGTGTGATAACGTAATTAAATGAAGCAAATAGGGAGATAGGGACGGGAGAGGCATGATATAGGAACCAAGATGAAGGAAATGTAGAGGGGATGTACAAGTCATAGTAATTTAAGCAAATAAAGGGAATAGATAGGGGATGTACATACCATAGCAATTTAAGTAAGTAAGGGAAATAGGAGGGGATGTACATGTCATAGCAGTTTAAGCAAGTAAGGGAAATAGGGAAGGGATGTACATGTCATCAAATAATCCATTAATCCACATAAGCCAACTTCAATATGGTAAGAGCCTAAGTATATCCTCAGCAGAGCCGCCATGCTGTCGCGCCCCATTTTCTCGCGAAAGTGGGTTTCAGTGTGTGACACCTATTTAAAATGGGTATTAAAAGAGAAGAGTCACCACCTAAGGATTTTAAGGTGCGTTAGGGCACCTATTTGCAAATAACACTGTTTTAACTAGTGAATGTCACCAAAGATCGGGTAAGGGCTCAAATTACCTCAAAGAGAAGATGTTAGGCACTCTTCGAGGTCCACAACTATGAGTCCCGGCCAAATTCTATGCTATGTGGGATTATTGGATTGTCTTATGTGATCATGTAAGTGAAGGAAGACAGGGAATATAAAAGTTCAACTACGATGTAAACAAGCGTAAAGAAAATCGCATGTGTGAAGGAATTAAAATATATATAAATGATCAATACAAGTCTTTAGAAGTTACATGATACAACCTAACTATTCTAAGTTCAAATAAATAAGGCGCGAACAATAAACATATAAAGGAGGGGGTCCTAAGTTTCTTAGCCTAAAGGATCACCCCGTGCAACATAAATAATAATTCGCACCTCCCTTAGGGTAGGGAGTTTGCTCATATTATTCAGCGGGCATAGACTATCATCTCCTGCTACCCAATTACTCTGTTAAAGTTGTTTACCTAAAGCGCTCTAGTTCAATTCTAGACCATGTCCTATGTGTGCGCTACCCGTCCCATGCCTATGGTCCAAGAGGCTTTGGACCTACTATTTGGGTGGTTCTAGACTTTACTTAGGATGCTCAAAAATGATAAAACTAGGCACGCATTCAAAACATGTAGGACTACATATAAAGACAATAAAGGGCTCAAGTTATACTCAACACATTAACAATAAAAGCACGCGGCAGATTTTGCATTAGGTAGTAGACAGTTTCAAAATTAAGGCATATTAGAGACGTCAAGTCCTATAGACATGGCTTCTATGTGATCCTAGTCCAAGACATCATACAGGCAGTGCAGTTGTTTCAGATTATTGAATTTGCAGATTGCAGGTATTATAAGCCTATAGACATGATATCTAAGTTATTTGTGGCATTGGGCAGTGTAAGCCATTAGAGAGCTCGAAATTATTCGGGTTTGATCCTATAGGCATGCTTTCTAAGCGAGCAGTGGGTTGCTCTGATGGTAAGCACCCTCCACTTCCAACCAAGAGGTTGTGAGTTCGAGTCACCCCAAGAGCAAAGGGGGGAGTTCTTGGAGGGAAGGATGTCGAGGGTCTATTGAAAACAGCCTCTCTACCTCAGGGTAGGGGTAAGGTCTGCGTACACACTACCCTCCCCAGACCCCATTAGTGGGATTATACTGGGTTGTTGTTGTTGTTGTTGTTGTCTATCATGCTTATCCCTATAAGAGTGTTATCTAGGCGGGCAATGTATCAAAACAATAGAAGTAATTGATTAGTTAATCAATTAAGCGCTATAGATATGGTATCTAGATGACCAAAGACATGTATTAGTGTGATCCTATAGGCATGCTATCTAGTAATCATATTTCAATTACACAACTAAGCAAATAGTTATTGATATTTGATTCCTATAGGCATATTGTCTAATAGCGCATAGAAGTGAATCATGTAAACGAGTGAAACACTTAAACTCTTGTAGGCAGCTTTCTAATAGTGTACGAGAATAGGACATGTAAAGCAAGTGGAGTGCTTAGGTTCCTATAGGCATGTCTTCTATCAGTGTATAGAAATAGAGCGAGTCAAACAAAGTAGCAAACAAAGTACGTGGACCATATAGGCACGTTTTCTACCCCTTTATGCGAGAAATAGAATATACATGTTCCTCCATTTCACTAACTCCCCAACTGTTTATTTACAAAGTATTACAGGCCCAACGATAAAAGAAAAACAAGCCCAAATATTACAGAATTGAAATGCTTACAAGCCCAACAAATAGAGCAGGCCCAAGATGAGATAACCATATACTACCTGGGCCTTCAACAGGCTCATTCCTCACACAAGTAGCAGACCCACACCCAAACTCATATCAAACATTGGAGTGTATCGATTGCACTGCTTAGGCCTACATTTGGACCCATATCAAGCCCGATGGAAGTCCTACTTATCCAGCAATTGCAGATTAACTAACGAACCACACATGGCAATCATTTAAATGATTCTGGAACCTACTAACAGCAACTCCCATAGAGACTAGATGACATGATTTACAGGAAAGCATATTTGTATTTCAGAATCCAGAATGACATGATTGATTAAATAAACGAACATAGGAGAATCAATATGGCTTAGTTTCAACATAGTAAGTTTGATATGGCAAACTAACAATACAGGTTCGATCATTCAACCGACGATAACATGATGAGCATGAACAACATATCAGGAGAGTTGGGGAGACATGCCATTTGGGGTTAACATGGTAAACATGATAGACACATACGAGATGAACATGCTAAGCTTTCCAAAGTGAGTTCAGAATAGAGCATGATCCATATTTAGCCTAAAAAGGATTTTAAACCTAGGAGTCTAAGCCATGAAGGTCAGACATAGCCATAGTCAGGGAATGGCAATTACACATAACAAGCAAGCAATCAATAAGAAGCCTAATCATGCTGAATATAACTCAAAGATTCTCAAGTCCAAAGGTATCATTGAAGGAAGGAATATTAACTTAAGGTTAACTAGAACAAGCAGACTCAGAACATAAACCAGTCGACTATGCATAATCACAGGAACTAAATGTGTTGGGATTCAACTAGAAGCATAAGCAAAATCAAAGAATGCAGGATTGACCAAACACCACATTAAAGTTCTCAACAACAAAACAGCAAGTTTAGTTAAAACATTGCGACAATAATAGGGTTCATGTAAGCGGGTAAAAAGTAGAGCCCAAATAAAGAATTTATCAGGAGAATTTCATTAAAGCAAATTTTGGGTAGGATATGATTCCCTAAGAATTCCAGTGCGAGAATCCAAGACAAGACCTGAGAAAAACAACTCACAACAAATAATAAGTGATCAGAACAGTAGAGCAGACTTAAAGATATACAAAATCATTCAAGCTGAACATAATGAGCATATATTGAAGTTTAAAAATCTAGGTAGGTTGTCACACTAGGAGATTCAGAACTGCAGAATAGCTTCAAAGCAAGTAAAATTGCCAATGAAAATAACACAATATTAAGTCATATTGGTTCACAAAATTCAAACAGCATGGATGTACAGAGCACTAAACATAAGTAAAAGAAGATATAATTGTTAGAGTCAATATACGCACCAGTTTGCAGATTCAACAAACAAAATAAAAGAGAAAACTAAGTGCCAGCAACACCTTGAATATCATCAGCAAAGAGAACAACCAAAAAATCCAAATTCTAGTGTGTCAGAGTTCACAAGAGCTTCAAATGAGCCTCAAGCAGTGCTCGCACTAGGGAGGTCGATAGACGTCCATAATCAAGAGTGCATAATAGTATAAAAAGTGTAAGAGTGATAGAATAACAGTAGTCCTGGTCCATTTAGGGGAAACGGGGAAGGGGTTTATATAGTCGCAAAATTGAATGAACAAACAAGGAAACACAGTCAATTAAATACAACTAAGGAAAGAAATCATGCAAAATCGATTTACAATCAATTTAGGAGAAAAATCGGACAAACACTACTTCTGGATGGAGAACAAAATAGTCAAAAAATCTCACTGAATCGGATTCATAGAGCCTGGTAGTGAATGTATCGAGTCAAAAATATGGAGATAAGACAGAATCAGAGTCGAATGAACACCCATTGATTTAACTTCCATAAATAACTAAGTACCAAATACAGTGACGTCAAAGATATGGTAAGAATCTCTGTGTGTGCAAAAAAAGGAAAGGAAACATGGAAGATTTTGCATGTGATATCGGATTAGGGTTGGGATTTGAAGGAGGCGGCTAGTTTTTCTCTCAGAGAGAAAGAGAGAGGGTGAGAGGATTTTAGGGAGGCGGTCTTAGGGAGAATAGGTAGGGTCCATGGGTTTTGGGTAGTTAAAAGGGGTAAGGTAGACGAGGGTCGTTTAGGATGAGCGGGGCGGGTTGTTTAAAACGGGTACCGACCGAGCTAACTAACGGGGTTGTTTGTTTTGGTATGAGGGAATTGGGCTAAGTATTTTGGGAGTTTGGGCCATTAATTTGGTCTGAAAATTGGCATAACTTGGGCCAGAATTTAAATTAAAAAAGTAAGGGAAAATAAATGAATAAAATAGCTAAATAAATATAAAAATACTATTTATGTAACTTAATATTTTCAAGATCATAGCTGAAGATTATAAAAATATAATAATTATTTTGACCCTACATAAAATGATAAATGCAATTAATTGCAAAATACAGGCTATTATTGCAAAAATATGTAAATAGTTCAAAAATACAAATGTAATTATATTAAATGAAGTAAAATATTATAAAACATACATACAGGTATAAATAATAAATTTGGATGATTAAATCATCCCAAAATAATTTGAAGGGATAATTAATAAATATTTCAATAATTTAAATGCAAGAAAATCAATTTTAAAGTTTAAAACATTGTAGAAAATTATAGAAATACTTATATGACTTTTGCAAATTGGGTGATAATGCAAAAATAATATTTTAAAAGTATATGGAATACTTTATAAAATATGAGGGCAAAATTAGGTATCAATAGTCAGTCGTTTTGCGTAAGAGGGGGGAGAATGTAACGACCCAGCCAGTCGTTTTGCGTATTGTAGTCCTGTTGTAACGACCCGACCGGTCATTTTGAGAATTAGCGTCCCATTTGATGGCTTAAGGTCTCAAGTAGCTTCGTGTTACGTATTATGACTTGCGTGTGTTGTTGAGTTCTGTTTTCGGATGATTCGGGATTGATTGGGAAGGATGATTCTTGTCTTAGAATCTTAAGCGGTAAGAGTTTACTGGAGTTTGACTTTTATATATACGACTCCCGAATGGTGTTTTGATGATTCCAATAGTTTCTTATGGTGATTTTGGACTTAGGCGTGTGTCCGGATTTTGATTCGGAGGTCCGTAGGTTGATTTGATGTATTTGGTGAAAATTGGGAAGTTGAAGGTTTGGAAGGTTGAGAGGTTTGACCGGGAGTTGACTTTGTTGATATCGGATCCAGATTTCGATTCCAGGAGTTGGTACAGCTCCGTTATGTCATATAGAACTTGCATGCAAAATTTGACTTCATTCCGGGTAGATTTGATATGATTCGACGCGAGTTGTGGAAGTTGAAAGTTCATAAGTTCATTAAGATCGATTTGAGATGCAATTTATAGTTTTGAAATTGTTTGACGTGATTTGAGGCCTTGATCAGGTCCGCGTTATGTGTTTGAACTTATTGGTATGTTCGGACGGGGTTCCGAGGGGCTCGGGTGAGTTCCGGATAGGTTTGGGTTGTGTTGCGCTCGTTTTTAATGTTTCGACCGTTTGTTCAAGAATAAATGGTACTGAAGTAATTACATGAGCTCCAATTTCTGTTTTGATTGAAGTATTAGATCCTTATCGTAATTACGGAGTCATAGCAAAAAGAATCGTCGAATTTGGACATCGTATGATGGAGTTATGCTCATTTTAGTGTCGGAGAAGAGAGTTTGTGCTTGTGCTTCGCATCTGCGACCCCGCGGGTTCAAGAAATGGTCCGCGAAAGCACAAATGACAGCTGGAAATGCACAGGTGCGGATTTATTGTGCAACAACAAAAATCCCTGTGTATAAAATATCAGTCCGTGTTCTTTTGGTATTTTGAGCATATCTTGAGTTCTAGAGCTCCGATTGAGGTGATGTTTACGGAGTTCTTCTCATATTTTCATGGGGGTCAGTATCTAACAATAAATTTTGTATTTTAATATGATTACCGAAGTTCATTGTTGAATTAATCCATATTTTGATTGGAGAATTGGGGGTTTTTATCAAAAGCGTTGCTAAAGAGAATAATTGAGTTTTAAACATCAATTCAGAGTCGGAATTGGATTAAATTAGTATGTTTGGAATCGTAACTGAATAGGTTGTCGTAATTTATGAGTTTTATTGGGTTCCGAGGTGCGGGCCCGGGTTTGACCTTTTGGGTTGAGTTTTTGGTTTTATTAAAGATTGAAGCTTTATTATCTAGAGTTGTTTCCTATGGTTTTTATTTATTATATTAAGTTATGTTGGCAAGATTTGAGCCATCCGGAGGTTGTTTCGTACGAGAAGATCATTTTAGAGTATCCGTTTAGCTTCTATCAGGTAAGTATCTTGCCTAACTTTTTGTGAGAAAACTACCACTTAGGATTTGAGTTGTTTGTGCTAATTGTGTGATGTGAAACCCGTGTACGCGAGGTGACGAGTACGTACTCGGGCTTGTTTGTGAAAACTGACCGGTTTAGACTCTTAGGTTTCTTTTCATGTATTTATTTAGAATTATTAGCACATGTTATATTTTTTATTCGCCATGTCTACTATCACATGCTTTATTTGGATTTGTCATTACATATCACATCCTTTACTTGTTGAGTTAGCTCTTATATGCTTTATTTGAAGTTGTTACCACTTTTATCATTATGTGATCTCTCTTATTATTGAGTTACCCTTAGTTGATATTGTTGTACATGATATCCTTTTGTTGTCGGGTTATTCTCATGCATTTAGACATAGTACTAGTTTGTGCCATCTCTCTTTCATTGTAAGCCTAATTCATACACTAGAAACCAGAGTTTGCATTTCATGGAGATACTTTCACTATTAAGTTTATCCTTAACCAATTTAATGGAATTGAGGTTACCAAAAGTCATTAATCTATTTTCAATTGAAGTTGTGTTTAAAGGGGGTGTTATTGTTATTGAGATTTTATACACATTATGTTATTGAGATTTTATACATATCGTGTTGGAGTCGTGGGCTATTTGTTGTGAAAATATTGATATTATTGGATCTAAAGGTTGTAGCCTATGGGCACTTGTGTTATGAGTTGATACATCGTGTTGTTGTGATGTTAGCATTTGTGATTTTGGTGTGGTTTGGTTGTTGTTATGTGGAATATAAGGGTGGCATTTCACCGTTGTTGTTATGCGGTTAAGGGTGGCATCTTACTGTTGTTAAATGTACGGAGTGATACGGGTGGCTATTGTGTTATTGTCAGGGTGGAGTGATACGGGTGGCTAATATACGGAGTGATACGGGTGGTTATCGAAGAGATAAGGGTGGACAACGATATTGTCAGGGCGGAGTGATACGGGTGGCTATCGGAGAGATAAAGGTGGCAATGTCAGGGATGATGTGTGATGGCTTGGGGACATTGTGTTAGTGATTTTCGTGTGATGGTGTGCTTTTCCTTGTGTCTGTCATACACCTTACATGACTTCTTTTGTTGCTTCGATGAGCTACTCGATGCCCTTGATATTACTTGTTAACTGGGGCTGCAGTAGTACATTTGCACAAGCATACACCGTAGCATGCCACTTATACTTGCGCAGGAGTATGAAACTTGACATTTATTAAAACTGCCCATGTGTTCTTGTATTATACGTCTTTATGTTGCTATTGAGCCTGTGACCATACTGGGAGGATTGTGATTATGATCATGTGACCATGTCGGGCGGATTGTGATTGTGAGCCTGTGACCATGCCGCGCGGATTGTGATTGTGAGCCTGTAACCACGCCTGGCGGATTGTGAATGTAAGCCTGTGATAATTTCGGGCGGATTGATATATTGGCACATGAGTTGTCCATGCGTGTTTTATTCGAGATGCGGGAACGAGGTGCCGTGAGTATATGATGGTGGGTTGAGACCCGTGACTTGTGACTATGAAATGAGGTATCACAAAGTGATTTTGTTGTGAATCTTATGTTAGAACGGCTTGATTAATTGGTTGTCCATTGTGTTCCTTATTTGGTTTCAATGGTATTTTCACGGTGTTCTTATTGCTTTACTATTTATATCTCATGTTGATTTTGTTGCCATTTACTAATTTCTACTTTCCATTATTAGCTTTAAATTTTTAAAATGCACAGGTTATTTTGTCTAGTGAGTGTCTTGATTGTACCTCATCACTACTCCACCGAGGTTAGTCTTGATACTTACTGGGTATCGATCATGGTGTACTCATACTACACTTCTGTATATTTTTGTGAAGAACCAGGTATTGAAGATATCAGACTCGGGCAGAGTTAGCCTGTTGATCGCGAGGTTTCAAGGTAGAGCTTCTTGGTCGTCGCAGTCCCTTGGAATCGTTTCCTTACATTGTACCGTCAGCTTGTTATTGAAACAATATTGTATTTCGAACTTTGAGATCTTTCCATGTACTTGGCTAGAGTTCATGACCCTGCATTACCAAATCTTGGGAGATTGTCATGGTTATTTCCGCATAGGCTTATTCCGCTTTTGTCCCAATATTTATGTTAAACTATGTTTCAAATTTTCATTGTTAAAACTGGCTTAATTGTATAGTAATCGGCTTACCTAGTCTTATAGACTAGGTGCCATCACGACATCCTACAGAGGGATTTTGGGGTTATGAAAAGTTGGTATCAGAGCTCTAGGTTAATAGATTCTACGAGTCACGAGAAAGTTTAGTAG
>AWOL01S0057839.1:53782-80089 GCA_000715115.1 Nicotiana otophora
GGGCGGATTGTGATTGTGAGCCTGTGACCATGCCGCGCGGATTGTGATTGTGAGCCTGTAACCACGCCTGGCGGATTGTGAATGTAAGCCTGTGATAATTTCGGGCGGATTGATATATTGGCACATGAGTTGTCCATGCGTGTTTTATTCGAGATGCGGGAACGAGGTGCCGTGAGTATATGATGGTGGGTTGAGACCCGTGACTTGTGACTATGAAATGAGGTATCACAAAGTGATTTTGTTGTGAATCTTATGTTAGAACGGCTTGATTAATTGGTTGTCCATTGTGTTCCTTATTTGGTTTCAATGGTATTTTCACGGTGTTCTTATTGCTTTACTATTTATATCTCATGTTGATTTTGTTGCCATTTACTAATTTCTACTTTCCATTATTAGCTTTAAATTTTTAAAATGCACAGGTTATTTTGTCTAGTGAGTGTCTTGATTGTACCTCATCACTACTCCACCGAGGTTAGTCTTGATACTTACTGGGTATCGATCATGGTGTACTCATACTACACTTCTCCACATTTTTGTGTAGAGCTAGGTATTGGAGATATCTGACTCATGCGGAGTCAGCTTGTTGATCGTGAGTATTCAAGGTAAAGTTGCTTGTTCGCCATAGTCCCTTGGAATCCTTTCCTTATATTGTACTATCAGTTGTTATTTGAACGATATTTTATTTCAATCCTTAAGATCATTCCATATATTCAGGCAGAGTTTATGACTCTGTACTCCCAAATCTTGGGAGGTTGTTATGATTATTGTCGCATAGGCTTATTTCGCTTTTTTTTCGGTATTCATATTAGACTCTATTTTAAATTATCATTGTCAAAAATTTTCCTAATCATATTTAGTAGTCGGCTTACCTAGTATTAGAGACTAGGTACCATCACGACGCTTGTGGTTGGGTTTTGGGTCATGACAAGTTGCTATCAGAGCTCTAGGTTCATAGGTTTTACGAGTCACGAGAAAGTGTAGTAGAGTCTTGAGGATCAGTACAGAGAGATTTGTACTTATCTTCGAGAGGCTACAGAACTATTAGGAAAATTTAACTTCTTTTATTCTTGTCGTGCGGATTTGTTGATTTCAAAGTTTGAGCCTTTGTATATCTATTCTCTCATAGATGGTGAGGACACGTGCTATCGGGTCAACTAAGAAGACACCCGCGCCCCCTAATAGAGCCGCGAGAGGCCGGGGCCGTAGAGGCCGGGGCCGTAGAGGCCGAGGAGGGAGGCACGTCGCAGCTAGAGAATTCATCAGAGCAGCAGTTGAGGAGCCGCCAGTAACTCTGGCTGGGAGACAGGCACTGGAGACACATGTTGTTACCCCCGGACTTCGTGAGACTTTAGCCCAGTTCCTGAGCATGTTTGGTACATTGGCTCAGGCGGGATTGATCTCCGTTGCACCAGCTATTTCGCATATTGGGGGAGGACCTCAGACTCCCACCGCATGTACTCCGGAGCAGCAGGCTCACGTGGGTCAGGTTCCGGGTGTGGTGCTAGTAAAACCTATTATTCTGGTTCAGCCTGAGGTCAGGCCAAGGGAATCAGAGGAGGAGCAGAAAAGGCTTGAGAGGTTCAAGAGGTATAGTCCACCTACTTTCAGTGGCACAACTTCTGAGGATGCGCAGGGCTTTCTAGAGAAGTGTCACTGTATTCTCCACCCCATGGGTATTGTGGAGGTGAGTGGAGTTGCTTTTACTACATTTCAGTTGTCGGGAGAAGCATATTAGTGGTGGCAGGTTTATGAGGAGGGTAGACCAGCCGATGCAGCACCACCCACTTGGGCTCAATTTTCAGAGATGTTCTTGAGGAAGTTTGTTCCCCAGACCCTCCGGTATGTATGGCGTACAGAGTTTGAGCAGCTGCGTCAGGGCACCATGACGGTGTTAGAGTATGCCTTCAGGTTCAGTGAGTTATCACGTCATGCACCTACTTTGGTTCCTACAGTCAGATAGTGAGTTCGTAGATTCATTGAGGGGCTCAATTACGATCTTAGTTTCAGCGTGGCTCGAGAGTTGCAGACTAATAATCTATTTCAACAGGTGGCGGAGATTGCCAGGATGTTAGAGCGTATTCGGGGTGAGGAGAGGGAGGATAAGGAGACCAAGAGGTCTCGAGGTTCTGGAGGGTTCAATGGATTCTACTCTTCAGCTATGACCCATGATGGAGGAGGCTCGGGCAGTCGGCCAGTCCAGTCCGCACTTCAAACTACTCGTGGTGCTCTAGTTAGTTCTTTTAGTGCACCACCGGCATGGGGTTCCTACAGCGGTTTTCAGTTATCCGGCATAGACTCAGTACGAGCAGCCACGCCCGTAGAGGGGTTGTTATGAGTGTGATGATACTATGCACATCATGAGAAATTGTCCCAGGCTCGGGAAGGGCGGATTTCATCAGAGCAATCAGGCTCCATTCCAGTTGCTACTCCACCTGCACAGCCAGTTAGGGGTGGAGGACAGGCGGGTAGAGGGCGCCCTAGAAGGGGAGGCCCGGCCCGTTGAGATGATTTATATGGTAGGACTGAGGCCGTTGCACCAGATGGTGTCGTTACAGGTATGGCTTCGATTTGGTATAGAAGAGCATCATTCTTATTTTGATTCAGTTCTGCATATCAGGGTGAGTCCTTCTATCTTGCTTCATATATGGGTGCGTTTCGTGATTTTGTACTCTACTTATGTGTTTACCCTTGTTGAGAGATTCTATAGTGGTAGCCCACGTCTATCGTTTTGTTTTGTTCACTATTAGGATCTAAGAGATTAGAAGTGACTTTCTCTTACTCATTACAGTAGGTTTTGATGAGATTTCTAGATGGTTTGGTTACGATTTGTGATTTAGATGCTCTACCGGTATGGGAAGTTCGTTACATGTTGTGATTCAGCTGGTGTGACGTGTATTCTTCTTGTGATTCAGAGTTGAGAATGGGATCCTCACATTTTCGTGTGGTTTGATATGTTTGAACCGGGCTACGTAACGCTGTGGAGTTATATTATGATGATATCCTTGTGATTAGTTCAAATGATTTGATTCTCCCTTATGGAATTGATCCGTAGTACGATACTGATAGTGAGTTGTACCTGTCTGACATATTTGATAGTGTTCTCATGTGTTTTTCTTTCCATATTTAGCCATATACACGTTGTGCTTATTTGGTTTAGCTTGCAAGGTATGTGCCCAAGTGGCGTTGGGTGTGACTAGTTGATTTGAGCGAATGGTCATGGGATCTTCATGTTTCTTGCATCATTGTCAGTGTTGTGAAGGTTTGGAACATGGTTCTAGATGATATGAGGTTAATTGCCGGTGCTGGATTTGATTATGGGCAGCTAAGGTGGTCAGAGATGTTGTTATGGGCATATGTGTCATGTGTTACATCGTTTGGTTGTACCTTGTGGGTGTAGGCATGAGTTATTGCAGCTGGTTGAGGCTGGTAACGTGTGTTGAAGTGGGAATCGGGTATTTGGGAAATGATCGAATTTTGGAAAATTTGGTTCTAATGTTTATCAGTGTGGGTGGAAGGAATAACCTTCAGTTGAGATAGTGTTGTGAAGCCTATGTGGATTGGGGTGATGTGGGATCACCTGCGAGTATATGTATAGTGAGTTCATTCAGTGATTTGTTGGATTTAGAATGGTTCTTGGCACGTTTGAGGATGAACATTTGTTTAAGAGGGGGAGAATATAACGACCCGACCGGTCGTTTTGAGAATTAGCGTCTCGTTCGGTGGCTTAAGGTCTCGATTTGCTTCGTGTTATGTATTATGACTTGCGTGTGTGGTCGAGTTCGGTTTTTGGATAATTCCGGATTGATTTGGAAGGACTATTCTTGTCTTAGAAGCTTAAGCGGTAAGAGTTGACCGAGTATGACTTTTATGTATACAACACCGGAGTGTGTTTTGATGATTCCAATAGCTTTGTATGGTGATTTTGGACTTAAGCGTGTGTCCGGATTTGGATTCGGAGGTCCGTTGGTTGATTTGATGCATTCTAGGGAAAATTGGGAAGTTGAGGGTTTGAAAGGTTTAGAGGTTTGACCGAGAGTTGACTTTGTTGATATCAGGTCCATATTTCGATTCCGGGAGTTAGTATAGCTCCGTTGTGTAATTTAGAACTTGCATACAAAATTTGACTTCATTCCGGGTTGATTTGATATGATTCGTCGCGAGTTGTAGAAGTTGAAAGTTCATAAGTTCATTAAGTTCGATTTGAGATGCGATTCATAGTTTTGATGTTGTTTGATATGATTTGAGGATTCGAGTAGTTCCGCATTATGTTTTTGGACTTATTGGTACGTTCGGACGGGGTTCCGAGGGGCTCGGGTGAGTTTCTGATAGGTTTGGGTTGTGTTGCGCTCGTTGTTTATGTTTCGACTTCGTTTCATCAAGCATAAATGGTACCACATTAAGCAAATGAGCTCCAATTTCTGTTTTGATTGAAGCATTAGATCCTTACCATAATTTTGGGGGCATAGCAAAAAGAATCGTCGAATTTGGACATCGTATGAGGGAGTCATGCTCATTTTAGTGTCGAAGAAAAGAACTGGTGTTGGTGCTTCGCATATTCGAAGTTCGGTCCGTATCTTCTACCCCGTAAGTGCGAGGAATGGTCTGCACAAGCGGAAATGACAGCTGGAAATGCGCAGGTGCGGATATTTCGTCGCAAAAATCGAAAATTCCTATGTATAAAATATCAGACTGCGTTCTTTTGGTATTTTGAGTATATCTTGAGTTCTAGAGCTCCGATTGCGGTGATTTTTACGGCGTTCTTCTTGTCCTTTCATGGGGGTTAGTATCTAACTATATGTTTTTTGTATTTTAATATGATTACAGAATTTCATTTTTAAATTAATCCATGTTTTGATTGGAGAATTGAAGGGTTTTATCAAAATATTTCTAAAGATAATAATTGAGTTTTGAACATCGATTCAGAGTCAGAATTAGATAAAATTAGTATGGTTGGACTCGTAATTGAATGGGTTGTCGAATTTATGGGTTTTATCGGGTTCCGAGGTGCGGGCTCGGGGCTGACTTTTTGGGTTGACTTTTTAGTTTTCATAAAAGATCGAAGCTTTATTATCTGTAGTTGTTTCGTATGATTTTTATTTATGATATTATGTTATTTTGGCTAGATTTGAGTTGTTCAGAGGTTGGTTCATACGAGAAGGTCATTTTAGAGTATCGATTTAGCTTCTTTTAGGTAAGCATCTTGCCTAACTTTGTGTGGGGGAACTACCCCTTAGGATTTGAGTCGTTTATGCTAATTGTGTGATGTGAAAGCTGTGTACGCGAGGTGACGAGTATGTACTCGGGATTATTTATGGATATTGATCGGCTTAGACTCTTAGGCTTCTTTTCATGTATTTATTTGGAATTGTTAGCACATGTTATATCTTTTATTCGCTATGTCTACTATCACATGCTTTATTTGAAGTTATCGTTACATGTCACATCTTTTACTTGTTGAGTTAGCTCTTATATGCTTTATTTGAAGTTGTTACCTCTTTTATCATTATGTGATCTCTTTTATTATTGAGTTACTCTTAGTTGAAATTGTTATACATGATATTCTTTTGTTGCCATGTTATTCTCATGCATTTAGACATAGTACTACTTCGTGCCATCTCTTTTTCATTGTTAGCCTAATTCATACACTAGAACCCAGAGTTTTCCATTTCATGGAGATATTTTCACTATTGAGTTTATGTTAAACAATTAAATGGAATTGAGGTTATCGAAAGTCATTAATCTATTTTAAATTAAAGTTGTGTTTAAAGGGGGTGTTGTTCCTTGTGAGTTACTTTCCCGCTCATTTTGTTGTTATTGAGATTTTATACACATTGTGTTTGAGCCGTGGGATATATGTTGTGAAAATATTCATATTGAGTCGTAGGATTTGTACGCAAATGCGGAAGGCTGGGCCTTAAGGGAAATTGAAGATGTGATGTTTGTACCGCACTTATGGGACCGCAGATGCGGAATCACTCGCAGGTTCTTATATTCCAAGGGTTTGCGTGTTTTCTCATTTTGGATGTTTTGGAACTCGGCTAAGGGCGATTTTTGGGAGACGTGTTGCTACAATAGAATGGTAAGTGAAGTTTAAACACTCTTGATGATAAATATTGATTACACATTGATTATTACACCTAATTTATGTGAATTTAAGGTGAATTTGAGGATTTTAGGCTATATTTTTGGAGAGTGAGATTTGGTGATTTGGGGGTCAATTTGTGGTTGAAATTGGATGAAATTGGTATGATTGGACTCGTATTTGAATGGGTATCAGAAGTTATAAATTTTGTCGGGTTTCGGGGTGCAAGCCCCAGGTTGACTTTTTGAGTTGTCTTTGCATATTTGATTCATGACTGCATTTGGAATTATTTTCTATTGCTATTATAGATGATATTAAGTTATTTTGGTTAGATTTCAGGCATCTGGAGGTTGATATATGCACGAAGGGCTTGTTAGAGGAGTGATTTGGCTTGCTTGAGGTAAGTATCTTACCTAAACATGGTTGAGGCACTAGTTTCCTGGGTTATTTATGATAGCTACGTGCTATAGGTGCGCATATGTGTGGGGCTTTAGCCCATGTACAAGCACCGGGTATTTATCCATGCTCGGAGTAGTTCTTAGGATATGATATGCCTTAAATTAACTGTCAAGCTTTAAGATGTAATATTTCTCATATTTGTAGACCTGTTGTGAGCTATTTGATCTATGCATTGAGATTGCATAGTGGCTAATCACCTGATGGAACTTGATATTTGTTATTTTCATGAAAAAATTGCTGATTTGAACTATGATAGAAGACTTTGCACATGCATACACTTTAGCATGTCACCTATACCAGTCCAGAAGCGTGAAATCTAATATTTATTGATCACATACATGTGTTCTTGTATATTTGCTTATGTGATATGGGTTGGACTGCATGACTGTGACCATACCGGGTGGATTGTATTGTTATGTCTGTGATCACGTCGGGCGGATTGTGTTGTTATGCCTGTGACCATGCCGGGCAGATTATGATATTGAGCATGTGACCAAGTCGGGCTGATAGCACATTGAATTGGCCGTGATGCGTATGGATATGGATCCATCCCCGTAGGATCACCCTCTCATGTGCCTTCTCGATGGTGTACACACGGATATGAGGAAAACTTATCAGTGGTTTGGTATATATATGGAAATATTGAGGAAAGTCTGGCCAGTGTTTGTTCTGAATTTTATATTTCATCTTTGCTTGCAATTTCCGTGGTTATTTACCTGATTATTTACATATCATCTTTATATGCAGGATCGTTAACTGAGCAAAGTACTTGAGTAATTTTGAACACACAGATGATTCTTTTTATGCTTTATGACTTGATCGCATGAGTGTTCTGTAATTGTTGAATTTATGAAACTGTACAGGTTATAACAAGTATCATTTATAATTCTTACTTCTTTTACCTCGCCGAGGTTAGTTATGATATTTGATGTGTACATGTGGTCGGTTGTACTCATGCTACACTCTGCAATTAATTGTGCGGATCCAAGTGTCAGACCCAGTCATTAGTAGCGGAGTTTCTTGTTGAGCTGATCATCGAGAGACGAGGTAGAAATGCATTCTCGACCACGGTCATGGTGTCTCTTTTCTTATGTACTGATGTCTTTATTTCAGACAGTAATGTATTTGGCCATTTCAGACTTGTATTTCCGTATTAGAGCTCATGACTCTGTATCTACCAGTTTTGGGGGATTTTATCATGTATTGATATTATTATGTTATATTAAGGTTTTAGACTTATGTTGATTTTGTCATTTCTCCTATTTTGGTTCATTATGTTTATATTCGGCTTGTCTAGCTAGTGTGTTAGGCCACATCACAACGGGTTGGGTCTTTGGGTCGTTACACTACCCAAAAGCGTAGAGAGTCGAATATTGAATTCTGGACGCACACCTCCGTTAAACTCAAAATGTTAAGTAACATATTCAACGCCTCCACTACCTTCGATCTAGCACCACCACCCACAGTAATAGAAATTCGACGATGATAAATTTTTGTGGAACAACAGTATATAAATTAATAATTAATTTCATACAAATCTGATCCATCTACAACAACATATAAACTAAAAATAAATTGATACAACTAATTATATAATATACAACTTTTTTATAACTTATCTACAACTTTCTTATATCATTTTTACCTAGTTAAATACAACTATAATATCATACAACTTAAATACAATTTTCGTACAAGTTTTATATTATATGTCTTGTTGTATTTTGTATATGATTTATATATATTTTGTATGTGGTGTGTTCTTTTCCTCTCTGAAATTCCAATCAAAACTTCATCTCTTATACAATTTTGATACATATCAACAACTTTATGTAAAAAAATAATAGTATTTATAACTTAGATACAAATTTCATATAATGCTTCGTACATTATACAACTATTTTTTAACTTTCTTACAACATTCAAATAAAAAATATATAAATACAACAGAATACAACTTAAATACAGTTTATATACAACTATAATACAACTTTAATACAATTTTAATACCACTTTTTATGTATATCTGTTCTTGTTCTTCTTCGAGTTTCAACCTGAAATTCAGCCAAAATAAACTCTAGTCTTCACCAAACACCCTCAAAATTAAGATATAAACCCCAAAGATTATTCTCAATTGCTTGCAACAATACCCAATCCAAACAAATAATTTTTTTTGAAAATTTCGAATTCGAATTTAAAGCTTCAAAGCTTTTAAATGGCTACCGATGATGGAGAGTCATACACCTTCAAAAGTTATTGATTGACAACTTCAATTCGAACACCAATTGTGCAACATGAAAGAAAATTGGTAAGTTAAAACTCTATAGTAAAATGATTGAAATCCAACGATGAATTTCCTGGAAAAAAGGATAAAGTAGATGAGAAAAGAGTAAAAAACAGAGAAAAATGAAGGAAGAAAAATAAGGTTGGGAAAAAGCCAAAGAAGGGGTGTGTGTGGGAGTGAGAGAGAGAGAGAGAGAGAGAAGGGGGGGGGGGGATTGAAGAGAGAGATCATAAGAGAGAATAACTGGTATTCCCTATTCAATTTCAAATATAAAGGGATACTTATTTAATACTAATTTGTATATAATTGGTAAATTGTATATCAACTTATGATTAAGTTAAAACTTCAATAGTAAGAGTAAATAAGCTTTAAAAGTAGTATACATAGGTAAAAATCTCCTTTGAAATGGATAGGCTGGGTAAATTAGATGGGCCGCATAGGTAGGACGGGAAAATTAAAGGAACATTTACCTGCCATAGCTAAATCTAAGATCTATTTATGGATGATAACTACCTTTTAATTTAATTATTTTTCATAGCTACAATTTATCCATTATAGCTATGCCAAATACATAGAGAGTTATTCCATTGTATCAATCTTTTGCCTCAACGCGCGCTCTCTCTCTCTCTCTTCTCCGTCAACTCTCTCTCATTTTCCCTCTCTCTTCACCCTCGGCAAGGCCTCCGATCTTTTTCTCCGGCGGAGCTCTATCGGATCCCAACCAAACAGTTGTTTCTCTCTCTCTCTTCCCTTCTCTCATCTCCATCATCACATTCAATCGTCTCTCTCTCTCTCTCTCTCTCTCTCTCTTCCCTTCTCTCATGTTAACCATCAGATCTAGATATGAAAATTACGAACTCGTAAAAGGTCAATTACCGGTGGTGAAAAGAATGGACGAGGAAGATCAGAGGGGTCACTAGATCTGGATCTAACGAAGGATGCCAGAATCCATGGCTTCCTCTCCTTCTTTGTATCTCACATCTTAGTGTATTTGTCTGACCGAAAACTTATTCCTCCATCATGGCTTTTCTCGCCGGAAAACGAAACCGCCTCTTTCTTCTCCACTACCTTTCACACCGGAAAATTATTGTATAAATATATTGTATTTTTGTATTTCCTCAGAGATCTAAAGTGTATTTTGTATTTTTATCTGAGATCCAACGGAATTTGATTGCATTCTCCATTTTTAAATATAGTGTATTTTGTATTCTCGACGTAGATTTGACCGAATTTTACTTTATTCTTTATTTTTAGTACGAATACAGTATATTTTTGAAAGAATTTGAATGTATTTTTTTTTATTTTAGTGTAAATACAATGTTATTTTGTATTTCGCCGGAGATACGACCGGGTTTGATTATATTCTTCCTTCATAAATATAGTGTATTTTGTATGGAGATTTGACTGAATTTGACTGTATTCTTCATTTCGTCATTTTTTTACTGTAAATACATTCAAATACTGTCGAATACGTTTAACCTGGCAAGATCAAATAAGTTTGGATACAACTGAACAGTTTATTCAAATACACGTGAAAAAATAATTAAAAAGTTGAACAATGTATTCAAATACACTCAAATATAGCGCATTGTCAAAAACTAACTATGAAATGTAAAGGCATAAAATATAGCTACGGATTGTTAAAAACCCCTTAAAAGTAGTCATTTCGAAAGTTCCTCTAAATTAAATGGGTGGCAGAGATACTTATTGAAAAAAAATCAAAATGGACAAAAATGTGTAATAAAATTAGCCTTATAGATATTTTGCGTTAATTCCTCTTTTATGTATTTGTCCTTCTATAAATGGTAGCACTTAGATGATGACTAGATTTATTCCGTAGTATTGGATTCTGCAATACTAAAAAATCTATTTAAAAAGGAAAAGGGAAAGAAAAGTCAAGAATAATGTATTTTTAATACACAAGGGTATACGAGCAATATCTAGTAAAATGTCCATTTGTAACTCAAAAGATAAAAAAAGGCACGAAGAGAGAGAACGTCTTCCTTCTCTCTAACTACTTGCTTTTCTTGTAATATTTCTCAACCCCCAATTCCAATGACTACTACTACCACCGATCAAGATCCATTACGAATCCCTCCAAAACTACCGGATAGCAAAAATTCTATTCAAATCAATGAAGACAAAGCTTCGAATAATCCAACCATCACAATATATTTTCTCTTCCCATCTTTCAAGGACAAACTCTTGGAGAAGGATGAAACTATTAATATCACTGCAAACCCCTTATCATCCCCTGTCCACCCAATGGACATTTAAGAACATGAAACGGAAACCTCACCCGTAAAGAAAAACGAGAGATGTTCCATCACTATACTTATAACCTTAGAAGACAGACAGAGAATATACCATCAATGGAAATATTCTCTAATAATAAAACTCCAAGGCAAAAGAATCTTCCACCAATTTTTGAAACGGAAAATCCAAGAGTTATGAAAAATTAATGAAAACTTTTCTCCCATCGATCTGGGAAACGACTACTTTATTGTCAAATTACAAAAAACATAAAGTATGAATTTGGTCTTTCAAAAAGGCCCATGGTTTATCTATGGCAATTTTCTCTCAGTACAAAGGTGGCAACCAAATTTTATTGCAACGGAAGCTAAACAAACTTTTTCAACAGTATAAGTGAGACTTCCTCAATTACCAACTGAATTTTATGACGGTTTAATGCTTCAAAACATAGGGGGAGCCATACAAAGATTATTAAAGGTGGATGCATGCACCTCATCATCCTTGCGAGACAGATACGCCAGATTGTGTATAGAACTACTAATAGAAAAACCAGTGAAATAATTTATTAACATCAGTACACATAAATAACTAATTCAACACGAAGCAGATCACTTCCTATGCAAAACATGTGGTAGGCTAGGCCATAAAGCATTGCATCTACAAGAAATCCACGAACAAAGAATCATTGTTTATGCCAATGAAACATTCAAACAACAACAACTCAACAACAAGAGCAACACAAGATGATGGCTGGCATGCAGTGCCATTCACAATAAGGAAGAAGTCTACTCCAACAAAAACAACAGAGGCAGTAAGCAAGAACCAAGATTCATGTATTGATGTCAAATTATTCAATGCTGCAATAGGTAAGTACATTGTCACCCAAAAATTAAGATATATTCCTAAAGGACTCTAGCACTGCGCTTAATAATGTTTTAATATCTGTCCACTATCAAAATCTGTCTATTAATTCAAGTGATGATAATCACATTGATACAAAAAGTCGCTTTTCGACCATTAACTTAGACAAACAGCAAATGGTTTTGGATAATACCTTTAGTTGTAATAACCATAATATCACTAACAACTCATACATGAACCAGCCGCTAAAGACAAACAATGCCCAAAACTCTCTTAATCCACTAGATGACAAATTTAATAATACTAACGGGCCTATCTTTTTTAACCCCCAAACCCGATCAAACAGTGAAGCCAACCCAATTAATAAAGTTAATGATGACCCTAAACTCTTTATCAACAATAACCCCCAAACAATTAGCTATACCTAAGTGCATGCCAAAATACACCCGTCTAAACAAAAATAATCCACTAAACAAATGTCACCTACATTGAGACACGTGCAAAATCAACCGCATGCAAAATCCTCTATTAATCCAAATATGTTAAACCCTTCGGATGCCATGAAAATAGAAGTAATCATTCCTACTCCCTCTGTCTCCAACCCCTTAAATCACCAACCTCCACCTCAACACAATGCCAAGAATTCCTCTCAACCACCGGAGGAGATTCAGACTCATCCAAATTCTAAGAAACCAATGAACTCAAACGATGGACAACCTCCCACCTTTTCCTCCCTAGTTAGCAAACCTACCCCTAATATAAGCGCAACCCCCTTCCCCAAGATCACCATCCAACATCATGGATAGAACTGGAATTAATGGGGAGGGGTGTCTCACTTTAACTCAATATCAATGGTCAGGAGAGTATCATCTTAATCCAAAATCCACAATTCCTAGCACAACTAGTATCTGAGGGTATTTATCTAGCAATGAACAACTATATGAACTACATTTGGGTAAACAACATAATGCAACCACTAGCACCGGGGATGAACAACAACTCAAACCAAGCAATGCGTGCACAATGGAACCTCCCACCCACTACAATCAAAATCCATAATTACCTCAAAACATGGGGCTAGACCTACCATTCTTCCCTCCCCAAGAGATGATTGCACTCAACCTAGTCTTAATGTCATGGGATCCAACCCTAAACCACATGCAAACACAAATTTCAGTAAACCTAAGAGCCATGGGTCACCATGTCTATAACGATCCGGCCGGTCATTTTGAGTATTAAAACTTTATTTTTCTATTTACTGCTCAATTTATTCTTTACAGTTATTTTATGACTTACCGGGTTAATTGGTTCAGGTCCGATGAGGTTTTAGAATGAATTCGAACATTTAGCCCCAAGGTTTAAAGCTTAAATAAAATAGTAATCGGATATCGACTTATGTATAAATGATCCCGAAATAGAGTTTTGATGATTTCAATAGCTCCGTATGGTGATTTTAGACTTAGGAGTGTGTCCGAAAAATTATTTAAAACTCTGTAGTAGAATTTGGCTTGAAATGAAAAAAATCGAATTTTTGGGGAGTTTGACTGGGGGATTGAATTTTGATATCGGGGTCGGAATCCGATTCTGAAAATTGGAATACCTCCATTATGTCATTTATGACTGGTGTGCAAAATTTGAGGTCAATCGGATGTGATTTGATGGGTTCCTGAATCGTTTGTAGAAATTGAAAGTTTCAAAGTTCATTAGGCTTCAATCTATGTGTGATTCGTATTTTTGTGTTGTTTGATGTGATTTGAGGCTTCGAGTAGGTACGTGTTATGTTATAGTACTTGTTGGTATATTTGGTTGAGGTCCCGGGAGCCTCAGGTGAGTTTCGAATGGTTAACGGATTAAAGTCGGACTTAAAACCACTGCTGGAAATTTGCTTCTGGTATTTTCGCACTTGCGGAGGTCTGATCGCAGGTGCGAAGCCGCATATGCTCACCAGCCATCGCAGAAGCGACCAGACGTGAAGAGGGTCAGCGATCATAGGTGTGAAGAAATTTCCGCACCTGCGAGGTCGCATGTGCGAAAAGGAATGCTCAGAAGCGGAAGGAGCATTTTGGGCGATCGCAGATGCGGAGATTTCATCGCACCTGCAAGACCGCAAATGCGGCTAATCTGGTCGCAGGTGCGACAGACCCCGAATAGAATAAAATCGGAGGAGTTCCGAGCTTTTGCCATTTTTGGGCATTTGAAGCTCGGGTTGGGAGATTGTTGAGCGAGAAATCACAGAAAATCTTGAGGTAAGTCACTTGTAATCATTTCTACTCTATAATATTGAATTATCATCGAATAATCCAACTAGACTACGTGTTTGGGAGGGGTAAATCGGGGATTTGAACCTAGGGATATAAAAATAAGATTTGAGGGTTTGGAGGTCGAGTTGAGGTCGGATTTTGGTAAATTAGTATGGTTAGACTCGTGGTTGAATGGGCTTTCGGATTTTGTAACTTTTGTCGGATTCCGAGACGTAGGCCCCACAGGCGAATTTTGAGCTAAATTTTGGAGTTTGTTGGAAAATTAGTATTTTCTTATGGGATTAATTCCAATAAATTTTATTGACTGAACCGAATTAATTGTGGCTAGATTCGAGGCGTTTGGAGGCCAATTCACGAGGCAAAGGCATACCAGAGTAAAAAATTACACGGTTTGAGGTAAGTAACACTTCTAAACGTGGTTCTGAGGGTATGAATCCCCGAAATTTGGTATGATATAAATTGTTTAGAGGTGACACACATGATAGGTGACGAGCATGTAGACGTGCACCACATAAATTATGTCTTGAATAAATCCTATGCAGTTGTAAAATTAATGAATCATGTTATTATCTGAACAACATTCCACGTATTAGAGAAATTGAGTCGAGACACTTATTAAATATCATGTTTAGGCTATGTGCCAATATTTTTGGGACCCATGGGGTCATGTTGCTGTTGAATTAATTATTTCAAAAATATACATTTCACACTTAGTCATATTCGTCCATTGTGAGAATATTTATGGGGTCGAGGTGCGCACCGCAGCATGGCATATTGGCTTTATATATATTATCATTTAAATGGATCGGGGATGCCCGCCAGCAGCAGGTCAGAATGGATTTATACATTATTATTATTATTGGTTCTGGGCTGCCCGCCTGCAGCAGGCCTTATAGGCTTTACTATTTTATAGATCGGGGCTGCCCGCCTACAGCAGGCCTTATAGGCTTTGTTATTATACAGATCGGGACTGCCCGCCTGCAGTAGGCCATATAGGCTTTATATCACGCTTGGGATGAAGGAGCCCCTCCGGAGTTTGTACACACCCCAGTGAGCGTAGATGATTATATATATTCGGAATGGATTTCCCAGGGCATGGACTTGCCTTACTTATTTATATTGTAATGTAATTACCTGGACATGGATCTTGTCCGTATCATTTATATTTGGGGATAAATTACCCCAGGGCTGGATTGACCTTATACGATATTGAGTGACTGACTGTCAGTCGATATGTATTTATATACGGGTTGGAACACCCATGGGCTGGATTGGCCATAAACAGTACCGAGTGATCTAATAATTTATGACCAGTATTTACATGAGATCTTTCTACTGCGATATTCCTCATATCATTCAGTATTGATCTATTCCACTTGTACTGAGTTTAACTGTTGAACTTGAAAGCATGCCTACATTTTTATACCATTATTTATACTGGATTGTACCTGCGAAGCTCATCACTACTTTCAGCCCAGAGGTTAATCTTATTACTTATTGAGTTAGTTGTACTCATACTACACTTTGCACCTCGTGTGCAGATCCAGGTGCTTTCGGACATGGCGACCGTTAGATCTCAGAGTGCTATCAGTTGGACACTATCAAGGTAGCTGCCTGGAGTCCGCTGACCTTGACTCCCTTTCTTTCAGTTATTATACTATTCTATACTTTCAGACAGTGTTTTGTTAATCAAAATTTATATTCATATTATATGTTAATGTACTCAGTGACACCAGGTTTTGGGAGTGTTTATATATGTAATTGTGAGATTTCTTGTAACGATCCAACCAGTCCTTTTGATCATTTGCACATTGCTCGGTAGTTTACGGGTGTGAGTAGCTCTATATGATGTATTTTGACTTGTGTGAATCTTCGGTTTTGGTTTTCAGGTTATTCGGGACTGATTTGGAACAATGATTCTCAACTAGGGAGCTTTAAATTTGAAATAATTGACCAAATTTGACTTTTTAGCATTTGACCTCAGATTGGAATTTTGATAGTTCTGTTAGCTCTGTTGGGTGATTTTGGACTTAGGAGCGCGTCCGGATTGTGATTTGGAGATCCGTGGTTGAATTTGGCTCGAAATGGCGAAAGTTGAAATTTTGGAAAAAGTTACCGAGAGTGGACTTTTTGATATCGGGGTCGGATTCTGATTCCGGAAGTTGTAGCAGGTTTGTAATGTTGAATGTAACTTGTGTGCAAAATTTGAGGTTAATCGGACGAGATTTGATAGGTTTCGGCATCAGTTGTGGAAGTATGAAATTTCAAAGTTCATTGATTCGAGTTGAGGCATGATTCATCATTTTGATATTGTTATGTGTGTTTTGAGGCATCGAGTAGGTCTGTATTGCATTATGGAGTTTGTTGGTATATTCGGACGGGGTCCCAAGTGGCTCGGATGAGTTTTGGACGAGGTTCAGATCATTTTCACTTCATGTTGCATTGCTGAAGGCTGGTGGTTCTGGTATGATCGCATATGCAGTTGGTTGCGTAGGTGCGATGGCCGCAGAAGAAACAAAGGCATCGCAGATGCGAGATGAGATCTGGATGAGGAGGCCCGCAGAAGCGGAGAAAAGGGCGCAGGTGCGGATGCGCATGTGCGTCGAGTGGACGCGCAGGTGCGAGTGTCTTCGCAGATGCAGAGTTTGATACCGCAAGTGCGGGGGTTGCTGGGCAAGGACATTATTCGCAGATGCAATGTTTTTCCGCAAAAGCGGTGGTCGCAGATGCGATGAATTGTCCGGAAATGCGGAATCGTTGGGCAGAAGCTATATTATCAAGGGCTTTGGTTCTTTCTTCATTTTGGGAGTTATGGAGCTTGGATTGAGGCGATTCTTGAAGCAATTTTCACCATATGAATTAGGGTAAGTGTTCTCTACTCGATTTTGGTTATATTTCCTTAATCTATCTTTGTTTTTGGCAATTGGATTGTGTATTTTAAAGACAAAATTGGTGGTTTTGGCCTAAAGTTTCATAATACGAATTTTGAGTTTTGAACATCGAATTGGAGTCGGATTTAAGTGAAACTAGTATGATTGGACTCGTAATTGAATGGGTTGTTGGATTTTTTATAAATTTTGTCAGTTTCCGAGGTGCAGGTCCAGGTTGGGCTTTTGGCCGATTTTGGACTTTTGATTCAAGATTTGATCATTTTCGATCGGGATTGGTTCCTTTAGCATTGTTTCATGTACTTGAGTTATTTTTTGTTAGTTTTGAGCCGTTCAGAGGTCGGAACGCGTAGAATGGCATTTTGTAGCATTGATTGCTTGCTCGGTGTTGGAATTGGCTTGTTCAAGGTAACTAACTCTTCTAAACTTAATGTTGAGGGTATAAAACCCCGTAATACGTGTTATGTGATTGGTATTGAGGTGACGCACATGCTAGGTCACGGGCGTGTGGGCCTGCACCATGTGAATTGGGACTTTGTTGTTTCTATGGAACTGTATAGTGGTCCTATTTTGTTGATATTCGTGTTTTCAACATGTGATAAAGATTGAGCTGTGAATCATGCTAGATATCATATTTGGGCTTTATGCCGATACTGTTGGCACCCATAGTGGTCGTTTCTTGATTTCATCACACTGATTTTATTGATATTCCGTACTCAGTCATATTAATTCATTCATATCCTCAGTCTCAGTTGTTATTTATTGATACATCATATCATTGTTGTCTGGCTAGTTTCATGACATTATGAGCCTGTGAGTGAGACTAGAGAGATTGATGACTGAGTGAGGCCGAGAGCCTGATTATGAGTGCCAGTTATGGGATCGGGCTGCACGCCGCAGCATGCTATACTGATTTATGCATGCATCTGGCTTATGATAGTGCTTGGGTTGTAGGAGCCCCTCCAGAGTCTGCACACCCCCAGTGAGCGCGGTTGATTATATTGAGGTATGGATCTTCCCTGGATATGGATCTTATCCGAAGCATTTATATACTTGGAGATGGATCTTCTCCATGGGGCCGGATTGGCATTCCTCGGTACTGAGTGACTGATGGTCAGTAATGTACATATTCCGGGATGGATCTTCCCTGGGTCGTATGGGCCATATACAGTACCGAGTGGTTGAGCATGATGAGTGAAAAGTGTGAGACAATGAGATTAAGTACTCTAAGAGTGCGAGTACATGATTCATCTCTGAGATACATGGCATTGGCATGCACACATGACATACATGCATAGAGATGCATTTTCCTAATGTTGTACGGTATCACGTCATTCATGACTTTTTACACACATTGATATGTGGGCATAGAGAGGTATTTCACACTTGCTATCTGGAAAAAAATGAAACATCTTATTTATTGTGGAAAGCATATTTGGAAAAATTACAGTTTTCAAACTTACTCGTATTTGTGGCATTTTCGGTAAAAAATTTGGGTTTTCACTAAGATACTTGAAAAGCATGACTAGTTTTTGGAACTGTGAACGAGCTGAACATTTTACTTCTGAGATGCATCTTTTATTACTTGCATTATGTTGTTATGAACTATTGTGGGATATTAGTATTGGACCTGACCTTGTGTAGCTCGTTACTACTTTCAACCTAAGGTTAGGTTTGTTACTTATTGAGCACATGGGGTCGGTTGTACTCATACTACACTTCTGCACCTTGCGTGCAGATGTTGGTTTTCGGTGTTGCAGAGTTCGATGGGAGCTGGATTGAAGATGTACCTACATCCCGGTTGTAGATGCCCCTTGTTCGTGGTAGCTTTAGGTCTATAAAACTCTGTTTATGTACTTTTCAAACAGACGATGTATTTGTTTCATTTCAGCTTTGTAAATTCTATTCTTAGAAGCTCATGATTTGTACTACCAGTCCTTGGGAAATGTATAAGATTCAGATAGTTTCTTTTGCATAATTGTCTTATTAATATTATTGAAAATATGATAGTTATTAATTGGCTTACCTACCGGGTTGAGTTAGGTGCAATCACGACTAGTTGAATTTTGGGTCGTGACAAGGTGGTATCAAAGCTCTAGGTTTATAGGTTCTGCAAGTCATGAGCAAGTGTCTAGTAGAGTCTTGTGGATCAGTATGATGACGTCCATACCGATCTTTGAGAGGCTACAGGACATTTAGGATATACCTCCCATCTTTCTTTCCTTATCGTGCGACATTGATTCAGCTTGAAGCGTAACTCTATGAATTCCTTCCACGCATTCGTATGCGCATGTGATCTCTTAGTATCGGTTGTGCGCCGGCGACTTATGATTCTATGAACGAGGTTCGAGATGTGTATTCGGTATTTTGGTGATGGGCCAGTCTGGAGGACTTGAGGCCATGGTTAGACCGCAGCTTAAGCTCGATAGCTTAAGTGGTAACTTGTACATTTGGACTCATATGTCCGGTAATGTCCCTACGAGTGGAATTTGTGGCTCGATGAGCGGTGAAATGGCTATGTGGTGAGTATGATATGACCGCTAGAAGTGTTCGGATAGTTCGAATATGACGAGAAGAGGTTACTTGAGAGGTAGCAAGGACTATTGAGTGTTTAATTTCTGTCTTAATATGACATATGGTCTCGAGTTATGGGTGTGTTGAGGGATCTCTCATGTTGTTTAGTTGTGGAGTGAAGTAGATTCTCATGTCTTGTTGATGAGTTCAGAATCAAGAAGATTAAGTGATTGCATAGTAGTCGTGACTGTAGAAGGGTATAGAGAGATGTCAGTTTGAGGCAGAACGGGTGGGTTATCTCCTGCGAGGTGTCCTGAGGTTGTGTGATCCTTATGATATTTGTAGAGAGTTCTCTTTTCCTAGTGGGGTATATTTGTGCGATTTGAGTTTGGATTGGTTGTAATAGTTGACATGACTATCACGAGGATGAATGCGAGATTTGCAGATGATTTGAGGTATTATATGGTTTGTGTTACATGAGCTTACGCAGGATTTAGTTGAATTTCAGCGCGGGATTCTGGCAGTAATAGAGTATGGGTATCGTTATGTTATTAAGTGGTTTGTTCTGTGGCTTTGAGCCAAGTAGGGGAGCCTGCTATCGATGAGTTAATTGCACGGTTATGTGTTGTATTGGTTTCGGTTTGGGGTATACTGGTGAATCAGTTATGACTAACAGAGGTCGAGATCGAGGATGACTCAGGTAAAGGAAATTCGGGATACAGGTTGTATTACACTCTATGGGTGTATGCGAATCATAAAATAATTGAGTGGTTATTCGTGAAGGGTGTAGTGTACATGGAGTGGGAATCTGCTAAGTTGCTCAGGAGTGTGGATTATTTCCTTAGGTGTTGGTGTACTAATGGGGCGCAGGTCGTTCAGTCCGTTTGGCCGGTTTAATTGATATTTGAGTAGAGTGGATGACTCTCGAGAATGGTTCTAATAGATTCAAGATTTATATGTAGCGATTTGGAATTTTCAAGATTTGTATATGGCTAGAAACTGGGAGTTGCGTTGGATGGTGTCGATACTTATGGCATTTTTATCTCATTGTGGATTGTGAATTTCAGTATCAAGAAGGTGAAGGAAATAATTTTAGGTTCACATAAGGTCTCTTTAGAGTGGGTGTCTCGATTGTGGTGCCTTGGGGTGCTTAAGACGGAAGTCAGCGGCTTATGGGCCTTAGGGCATTGTGGTTTTATACTAGGGTCTCTTGTGTGGTGAATTTTGGTTTTAGGATCATGGTATTCCAGTAAGGAGAAGTATCAATTTGAAGGAAATTTGGAAGGGACTTGGAGAAATAGGACATCGTGGTAGTAGGTTGGATCAGCACAGTAATGGACATCATTGGTTCTTTGGGTACTTATGATGTGGCTAGTCTCTATAGGTGTTCCGTGGCAATGCTCTTGGGTTTTTGCGACCTACATGGCTGAGTTGAGTTAGAGAGATTCGGTTCTGATAGCTTGATTGTGTGCAAATGGGTTTCGAATAGTTCTCAATGGTTTTTACCACTGTTCGAGGAGTATATTTCCTACCAGCGTGAGTAATATGTTGCGTATTGGGATTTTCTTTGGGATGAGATCAAATGGAAGGTTTCTAACTGATCGGGTATGTATTCTGCTTGGGACTTAGAGTTGATTATGAGATTCTTGCACTCTTTACAGGATGGCATGGTAGATGCGGTGTATTGTGTGGGATTGAGATTTGCATGTGCAAGGTCACATTTCAGTTTTGAAGGGAAGGACATAAATTCATAGGCAGCATGGACGATTTTAGATGACTAGGTAACTGATATTACTAATCGGTATGGTTTGATGAGAGTATACATTTTAGAAGGGGCAATGTGTTTTGAATACTTCACGGGTACTGCGGCACTCTCCTGGTTGATCGACTGCTGATATTTAAATTTTGCTAGGTGGCACAGAAGAATTTTAGAAGTATTCCTTGTGGGATGAACGTGTATGAGAGATGTGTTAGACATTTGGGCGGTAGAGATGAGATCAGATATGGTGATTCGTGTGTTTTATGGATTTGGATGTTAGGAGTTCTCAAGAGCACATTGTTTTATGGTTGTGGACTGTGAGGTTGTGGCGAAGCTAGTCAGATGATAGTACGTGTTATGATTCAGTCATTGTGGGCTTTCGGAGGGTTATGTATCCATGTGTGGGTGACCAGAGTCGATTTGGGGGTCCATTGGTAGGCCCAATTAGGATGTATATTCTACACCGAGTCAGATTGGTTGGCTCCATACTACTATTGTTGAGGGATGTGCCATTCGGTTGTTGTTAAGCTTATTCGTGTTCTGATATGTTCGGTGAGTTACTCTTCTATGCTATGAGGAGTTGTGATTCGTTGGTTGTTTGCACCCATGGTGCAGTTCTATTGGGGCACTATAGCGGAATTTGCGCGAGATAGCTATTTGGGTGATGCATGAGTGGTTGCGCAGTGGTTATGTTCTTTCGAATTTGTGTGGCATTGTATCATTTGCTTCTACATGGTTATGGTAATGGACTTTGAGTACTTGATGTCGGATTGTGTGTGGTTATTGATTTTGAGCATGGTGGCTGAGGTATTTCATGTGGATCAGTGTTTGAATGGGGTCGCGCATGGCGGCAGAGTTATGTTGAGATATGATCCCTTGTTAGATTCGTGTGTTTTGGTTCTACGTTGTGTGATAGGTTCTTAGCATTGCGTTGTGGTGGTACTTGTTGAGCTTGCGGGACAGTTCTCCCGTTTGAGTCAGTTTTCCATGATTTGAGTATTTTTGGATTGTTGGTTATTGGTGCATGGATTGCACGGGTTATGGCTTTAGATTGTATTGATATCGCATGTCACTAGAGTGGTCGTGTTGGATGAGATGGTATCATTGGACCTAGAATGGATACTATCGGAATTGATTACAACATGTTTGGAAGGATAATATCAGAAGTCAGCTTAGAATTGGCTATGGTTTTTGTTGAAGGAGAGGGAGCTCCATGACTGGTGGATCTGATGAATGGTTACGAGTTTCTACGTGTTTCTTTCATCATCGGTAGTGTACGAAGGTTTTAGAATGGGGTCTTGTTTGATATGAGGTTTATTACCGGCATTAGGTTGTTTTGAGCAGCTACTGTGATTAGAAATCATTGCTACGAGTATCTGTGTTATGTGATATATCATGCGATTGTATCTTGGGTCATGGTTGTGGTTTGATACAGCTTGTTCAGACTTATACAATGTGTAAGATGCGAGATTCTGACCTTATAGAAATTTCGGATGTTGGAAACTGGATTCGAAGGCTTATGGGCTAAGGTTGGAGTAATGATCTTCAGTTATGTCGTGTTGTCGGTCCTATATAGAATAGGGTGATGTTGGATCACCCCCGGGTATGTGCATGGTAAGGTTACACGACAGTTGATGGCTTTGAGAACAACTCTGGACACGTTCGAGGACGAACGTATGTTTAAGTGAGGGAGGATGTAACGACCCGACCAGTCGTTTTGAGCATTTGCACTTTGCTCGGTAGTTTACGGGCGTGAGTAGCTCCGTATGATGTATTGTGACTTGTGTGAATCGTCGGTTTTGGTTTTCAGGTTATTCAGGACTAATTTGGAAGAATGATTCTCAACTAGGGAGCTTTAAATTTGAAAGAGTTGACCAAGTTTGACTTTTTAGCATTTAACCTCGGATTAGAATTTTGATGGTTTAGTTAGCTCCGTTGGGTGATTTTGGACTTAGGAGAATGTCCGGATTGTGATTTGGAGATCCATGGTTGAATTTGGCTCGTAATGGGAAAAGTTGAAATTTTGGAAAGTTTGACCAGGAGTGGACTTTTTGATATCGGGGTCGGATTCTGATTCCGGAAGTTGGAGCAGGTCCATAATGTCGAATATGACTTGTGTGCAAAATTTGAGGTCAAGCGGACGTGATTTGATAGGTTTTGGCATCGGTTGTGGAAGTTTAAAATTTTAAAGTTTATTGATTCGAGTTGAGGTGTGATTCGTCGTTTTGATGTTGTTATGTGTATTTTGAGGCATCAAGTAGGTCTGTATTGTGTTATGGAACTTGTTGGTATATTCGGACGGGGTCCCGAGTGGCTCGGATGAGTTTTGGACGAGGTTCAGATCATTTTCACTTCATGTTGCATTGCTGAAGGCTGCTGGTTCTGGTATGATCGCACCTGCGGTTGGTTTGCGCAGGTGCGATGGTCGCAGAAGCGACAAACGCGTCGCAGATGCGACATGAGAGCTGGACCGCAAAAGCGGAGAGCGACAAACGCGTCGCAGATGCGTCGAGTGGAAGCACTGGTGCGAGTGTCTTCGCAGATGCAAAGTTTGATACCGCAGGTGCGGGGGTTGCTGGGCAAGGCCATTTTTCGCAGATGCGATGTTTTACCGCAAAAGCGGTGGTCGCAGATGCGATGAATTGTCCGCAAATGTGGAATCGCTGGGCATAAGCTATATTATCAAAGGTTTTGGTTCTTTCTTCATTTTGGGACTATGGAGCTCGGATTGACGCGATTCTTGAAGCAATATTCACAATATGAATTGGGGTAAGTGTTCTCTACTCGGTTTTAGTTATATTTCCTTAATCTATCTTCATGTTTGGTAATTGGATTGTCAATTTTAAAGAGGAAATTGGGGGTATTGGCCTAAAGTTTTAAAATAAAAATTTTGAGTTTTGAACATTGAATTGGAGTCGGATTTGAGTGAAACTAGTATGGTTAGACTCATAATTGAATGGGTTGTTGGATTTGTTAAATTTTGTCGGGTTTCGAGGTGCGGGCCCAGATTGGGCTTTTGGCCGATTTTGGGCTGTTGATTCAAGATTTGATCTTTTTCGATCGGGATTGGTTCCTTTAGCACTGTTTGATGTACTTTAGTTGTTTTTACTTAGTTTCGAGTCGTTCGGAGGTCGGAACGCGCATAATGGCATTTTGGAGCATCGCTTGGCTTGCTCGATGTTGGAATTAGCTTGTTCGAGGTAAGTAACTCTTCTAAACTTAAAGCTGAGGCTATGAAACCCCGTAATACGTGTTATGTGATTGGTATTGAGGTGTCGCACATGCTAGTGACGGGCATGTGGGCATGCACCATGTGAATTAGGACTCTGTTGTTTCTAGGGCATTGTATAGTGGTCATATTTTGTTGATATCCGTGTTTTCACCATGTGATAAAGTAATTGAGCTGTTAATCATGCTAGATATCATTTTTAGGCTTTATGCCGATACTGTTGGGACCCAAGTGGTCGTTTCTTGCTGTTATCTCACTGATTTCATTTATATTTCGTACTCAGTCATATTCATGCATTCATATCATATCTCAGTCTCAGTTGTTATTTATTGATACATCATATCATTGTTGGCGGGCTAGTTTCATGACATTGTGAGCCCGTGAGTGAGACTAGAGAGATTGATGACTGAGTGAGGCCGAGAGCCTGATTATGAGTGACAGTTATGGGATCGGGCTGCACGCTGCGGCATGCTATATTGATTTATGCATGGATCTGGCTTATGATAGCGCTTGGGTTGTAGGAACCCCTCCGGAGTCTGCACACCCCAGTGAGCGCGGTTGATTATATTGAGGGATGGATATTCCCTGGACATGGATCTTGTCCGAAGCATTTATATACCTAGAGATGGATCTTCTCCATGGGGTCGGATTGGCCTTCCCCGGTACTGAGTGACTGATGGTCAGTGATGTATATATTCCGGGATGGATCTTCCCTGGGTCGTATGGGCCATATACAGTATCGAGTGGTTGAGCATTATGAGTGGAAAGTGTGAGACAGTGAGATTGAGTACTCTAAGAGTGTGAGTACATGATTCATCTCTGAGATACATGGCATTAGCATGCTGCACACATGACATACATGCATAGAGATGTATTTTTCTCATGTTGTACGGTATCACGTCATTCATGACTTTTTACACATAGTGATATGTGGGCATAGAGAGGTATTTCACACTTGCTATCTAGAAAGAAAATGAAGCATCTTATTTATTGTGGAAAGGATATTTGGGAAAATTACACTTTTCAAACTTACTCGTATTTTTGGCATTTTCGGTAAAAGATTTGGGTTTTCACATAGATACTTGAAAAGCATGACTATTTTCTGGAACTGTGAACGAGCTAAACATTTTACTTAGGAGATACATCTTTTATTACTTGCATTATGCTGTTATGAACTGTTGTGGGATATTGGTATTGGACCCGACCTTAATTTAGCTCGTCACTACTTTCAACCTAAGGTTAGGTTTGTTACTTATTGAGTATATGGGGTCGGGTGTACTCATACTACACTTCTGCACCTTGCGTGCAGATATCAGTTATTGATGTTGCTATGTTCGGTGGGAGTTGGATTGAAGATGTACTTGTGTCCCGGTTGTAGCTGCCCCTTGTTCGTGGTAGCTTTAGGTCTATAAAACTCTGTTTATGTACTTTTCAAACAGACGATGTATTTATTTTATTTCAGCTTTGTAAATTCAATTCTTAGAAGCTCATGATTTGTTCTACCAGTCCTTGGAAAATGTATAAGATTCAGATAATTTCTTTTGAATAATTGTCTTATTAATATTATTGGAAATTGGATAGTTGTTAATTGGCTTACCTCTCAGGTTGGGTTAGGTGCCATCATGACTAATTGGACTTTTGGTTGTGACATTGCTTCCGTTGAATTTAAATATTATGTTTTCAAACTTAAAAGATATGGTGGTTTATTGAGATTGTC
>AWOL01S0057841.1:0-57549 GCA_000715115.1 Nicotiana otophora
CAGTGCTCTAATCAAATATATATGGAACACAAGTGTTAGGAATTCTTTTCCTTTTCTAACCATATAGGCATAAAAATATAATTAAAACTAAGTGTCACACATATATGCAGATTAAGATTTTTGGTTTGATTATCATGTTGTCATATTGCATATAAGTGTAAACTCAAAGCTGGACATGAATTAGCAAACATATGATGACATAAGAATTTAAAAGTAAAGCTTACTGAACCGAAAAGAAATTTGACTAACTCTGGTTGAAAGAAGATAAAATTCGATTAAAGCACATAATTTCAGTTGGTTAGAGCTTCGTGTTGATAACGTGTTATGAAATAAAAGCAATTTAGTAAAACATGAACAAGAACAAGTTATGAAATAAAAGCAATTTAGTAAAACATGAATAAGAAATGGAGATAGAGAGAAGGAAGAGTATTTCTTCTTCAATTGTGTGTATTTTCCTATCTATTACAAGGCCTTTATATAGGCATGAAAAGTGAAGAAAAATATGTCATTGAATATGTCATTAAGCATAAAAATATATCATTGAATATGCCATTAAGCATTTGAGAAGATTATGGAGGAAGAGTGACATCCACCATAATTTGATTTTTCTTATAACATAACCTATTTCTATTCAATTGATAGTACCTAGTGGGTTCACATTTTCTTTGAATATTATCACAAGTTTCAGACGCACCTCACTTCAATTAAACAAATAAATAAAATATTATTTAGCTGCATCGCGAGATAGCATTACTTTTCTTAGGAAGAGCGATCGCAAACATTGTTTAATTTAAAGTTTAAATTATTGTCAATTTTCAGATCACTTTTATTATTGTAATAGGGTAGCTTGTTTTATTTACAACATTTTAAATCACATATTTAAAGAAACTTACGCGTAAATATTCAAGCGAAACTTTTTAGATTTGTAACATAACTTTGTATTTTCCCTTCCTCCCCCTATGTTTAATAAAATAAGGCGAAATACATAAACGATCCCTTTAAGTTGTCCTCAACGATCAGACACTGATCCCTTTACCATTTTTGTCACTTCAAATGACTATTAAGTATATCAACTAAATAACTCGCTTGTGTCTCACCACAAATTGAGCCCGTGAGATCTTCATTTACATTTCTTTCCTTTTCAGTTTAAATTATTTTTGTGTGGCCCACGCCAAAAGATGTTGAAGAACAACGAAAACAGCAATACACCAAAAAAAACAAAACTTTATTTCTACAATGAAGATGACGATATGATGAAAGATTCTTTTGATGCCTGAGAGTTTTTTCTGGAAAACAATTTGGAAATAAGTACTATGAAGTACTATGAAGTATATTGAGGATTATTGATATTTCCAGATTTATTGCTCAAACACTGGCAATTGAATAAAAATATTTGAACAAGAAAGCAAGAAAAAAATTAGAAATAAAAGTGGAGAATGAAAAAAAGGTTTCTTTTTGAGCTGAAAAAGTTTCTCTCAATTAGTAGGAGAAGAAAGCAATTGAGAACTGTAAACCCTAGAAGCTTCCATTGCTGCTGCTGTGTTGCAATTTCAGGTGAAGAAGAAAGGAAGTTACGGGATCTTACAACTGACTAAATGGATTGCTGCGAAATGCGTACACAGCTAAACCAAAACCCCCTTAAAATTGGATTAATTTTTGAGGTAGCTAGGTTGGGCGAGAGTGTGGGGAAGGGTTCAGCTGGTCTTTTTTTTTTATTTTAATCAAAATTACATGTGTCACTTTTTAACTGGTTCATTACGCAAGTGTAATTCAATCCGATCAGTTACGAAGCTAGGGATTTTCTCTAAGGATATTCAAATTTGAAAGAAGTGAAAAACAATTTTCGACAAAGGGTGTTCAATATGTGTTATATACCTCTAAAACATAATATTTTAGTTATATGCACAGTGCAATTTTTCGATAAAGAGTGATCAGTTGACCACCTTTGTGACCATGTGGCTTCGCGCCACTGGGCCTGGGTCTGATGCACTCAAGTATTTATTTGATATACTTAATAGTCATTTGGAATGTCAAAATGATAAAAAGATCGGTTAAAGTGTATTGTGAGGACAATTTAAAGGGATTGTTTATGTAATTCGCCATAAAATAAAATGAAAAATAGAACTCCACGTTCCATTTCTCTCCCTCCACGCCACTTCCACCCAACACAAAAATATAAAATTCATCATGTTCCTAAGTGAACTCAGAAAATGAAAGAAATTATTCACACGTGCCTTGCTTGTGGCCGAAGTTTTGGTAACCTATTGCAGTTCATCGTTCTCGCTTTTATTTTAGTCAAACACAAATAAGATGTCTTCAAAATATTAAATAAACAATAGAAGATTGGAAGTCAATTTCAATTCTTTATTTTTCAGATGGGTTTAAGGGTTTATGTTATTTAATAATTATTATTTAATGTGAAACGAATCGAATAAAGTAAGCAAAAGCATCTGAAGCAAATTGGCTCTTATAACTTTGGATGATAAAAACTTTGAAACACTCAACTATTCGGACTTAGAGCATGTTGCACGTGTTTATTGTGTTAATAATAAAAAAGAATTATTAATATTTTATACTTTTCATCATATATAAATGTTGGGTTTTAAGTCTGTTAGAGCTTAAAAATATAGTGACCGAAAAATAGAGGGAAATGATTTTTTTTTGAATTTTCCTCTTTGACAAAGGAACATTGTTTCATATTGGAGGAGAAAAAGAGTTTTGATGGATATATATATATATATATATATCATTGCACTTCTTCTAGCTCTTAAAGAGTTGAGAAGAAGGCAAGCCCCGCCCCCCGTCGTCGTCGCTTGCTCGACTTCGGCTTCGGTTTCGACCAAATGATTTGATTGATTAAATTTTTGGAACAAATTTATTTGTTAATATTAAGATTAATGCAATATTATTTAATCCAAATTAGACCGTTTCTGTAATAGTAATTTAATTTTTTCTCCATTTTTATTTTCTCATTATAATTTAAATTTGGCGATTTGAGTAAGTGGCCGTTTTATAAAACAACCATTTTTAGTTGCAGCCTTACATGGAGAGTTGTAACTCTTCGCTATTATCCAACGTTTTGGCTATAATTACATGAACTTTCTCTCATATTTTTCTTATGAAAATTTTGGTTTATCCTTCTTCCTTCTGTATTATTTTAACAGAAAGAAAGCAATAAGTGTGATTTGCTACTGATCTTTGAGTTCGTCAGTCACTGGGTTTGAAGTACCGGTACACCAGTGAGGGTAATCCGTTTTATCCTATGAGAAAATAATCCTAAATCTCTGATAATAGGAGGAGATTAAGTTCCTTAAGGAAACATTGTGAATTCAGTGTGCTCGAATTTATTTCTGTTTTTAATATATTTTTCGAATACAAAATACTAACAATAACTATTAAAATTGTATTTTAATAAATTAAAACAGTACTTAGGGTAGAACCAAAGAAATATAGAACGAGTAAAAATTATGAATTATATATAAAATGTTGTGCAAGCACAAGTTGCTCCTTATTAATGAAAATATTAACTCATTTAGAACATTTTGTATTATTTTATCTTTATTGCCTCAAGTTGTATTACCAACTTGATTTTATTTTTATTTTCCACCCGGTGTCCGGTACCCGTATTGAAGCCCGACTATATCCGGATTTGCACCGGGTAGGACCCCATTTGGGAGGTAGCGCTCCCTACCAAGGATATTATACTATAACAAACTTTGCTCTATTTATATCTTTCATCACCAATGGCTTCTTATTAAACAACAAAATAACCTAAGACTTTTGTAAACTTGAAAAATGATTTTACTTATAAAATAAATTTGGAAAAATATTAAGTTGGATTCTATTAATTGCTAATTAGTTCATTTAAATATTTAATATGTTTATTCTCAATATTAAAGAAATAATATTTTTATTAATTCAAAATTGTTTAATAATAGCTCATCCTAAATTTTAAATGTTTTAAATACAATTTTAATTTTATCCAAACATTTATAACGTACAAAATACTGTTTAATGTTTTAATTAATATTAGTTCATCAAAAGTTATTTTAGTTAGATCATTTTTGTGATATACTTAAGTTCCTTATTATGTTCCTACATTAGTCAAATAAGAAAAAATGTAACAATCATATATTTAACTAATTTTATTTTCAAATTCTAAATATATATTAAGAACATAATTCAATGACAATTTTGTCGAATGTAAGATTTATTTTTAAAGGTTAAAGATATCCATCAACATTTCTCATAGGGTCTTCCATCTATATGATTTCAGCTTAGAATGTTGGAAGTTTTCAAATCTATTATGATATTGAGAGTTTGTTATTAAAACTAAGATAAAAAAGTCAGTAGTTAACTTACCAATTTTTAATTTAAAGAAGGATATGATAGTTAAAACAAATCTATTTGTTTGATTATGGACGTTTTATGATACACAACTTGGTGACCTTCTTTTTTTTTTCGAGAAAGAATAAAAGATACAACTTGTTGATAATAACAAACTATTAACCTACCGGAGAAAAATGTTAATACATAAGAGAAATAATTTATTCCATTTGTTATTCTTAAGATATCTTTGATCACCTTAATTACTCCAGAATATAATATGTACATAAATACTTTTACTACTCTAGATAAATATTCAAGAATCTTAAAAAATAATTTATATAAGGTAATTAAATCTTAATTAAATAAAATTTCTATATTTTAGGACTTCTTACGTATTCAAATTGTCACGACCCAAAATCCACTATAGGCCGTGATGGTGCCCAACGTCGTCGTTAAGCAAGCCAACGCTTAATTATTTATTTTATTATTTTTAAAATCATGAATCTTATTTAGATAGAGAGGTCAGTGCATTAAAATAAATCGTAGTTACGTACAGTTTAATTGAAAATAATAAGTAAAAGTGTATCAATATAAAACAACCCATAACAATTCTAGAACACTCCAAAACACCGGTGTCACAAGTGCATGAACATCTACTAGAAGGTACAATAACAATACAACATCTGTCTGGAATACAAGTTAGACAGAAAAAAGTAAATAATTCTGATGGAGACTCTGTATACTGCGGATCGTAACATGGGATGCAGCTCACCGTAAAATCCCCGCAATAGCCGCGCCTTTGCGCCCAAAAGACCACCAGAAATATATACATGCATAATAAGTGCAGAAGTATAGCATGAGTACGTAAATCAACGCGTACCCAATAGGTATCTAGCCTAACCCCGGAGAAGATGTGACGAGGGGTCGACATCGACACTTGCTAGTGATCCAATAAATTAAGTACAGTAGAAAGTAAACAAGTATGAGGCATGGTAAATAAACAGTGTAAGAAAATATAAGTACGTGGTACGATCCTCTTCTGAACGGTAAACACTAACTCTCAATTATCGAATACCTCCTCAACCGGAGTGTGTGTGTGTATATATATATATATATATATATATATATATATAAAGTGGTCCCCCCCAAATAGGTCGTCACAACTCAAACCAGAAAAACTCATGGATACACTGGCTTCTTATTAAATATTACGCACGATTCTACCGAGGCGAACGGTCCGATCCCATAAGAGTACTTCATGAAGTTGCCGAGCCGAATGGCCCGATCCCATAGGAGTATTTTACAGAAATGCCAATGCGAATGGCCCGATCCCATAAGAATGTGATACATGATATTGTCGAAGCGAACAACCTGATCCTATAAGAATATGATACTGCCGAGGCGAACGGCCCAATCCCATAAAAGTTTATTACAATATCTTGCCGAGGAGAACGACCCGATCCCGTAAAAGTGTGGTACATAATCCTGCCGAGGCGAACAGTCTGATCTCATTAGAATAAGAAGCTTTAACTGTCACGACCCAAAAACCAACTGTCGTGATGACACCTATCGTGGTACTAGGCAAGCCACTACTCAATTATTTTAACAAAGTAAAAGCTTTGAAATTTAGACGGAAGCAATGAATATTTAAGAAAACCTTTTTGGAATAGAAATAAACCTGCTACACAATACAATCTATCCCAAAACCGAGGAGTCATCGAGTACATGAGCATCTATACCAGAAACAGTCTAATGCAATGTCTAAGGAATAAGAACTGAAATGCGATAAAGATAATGAAGGAAAGTCAAGGCCTGCGAACGCCATGCAGCTACCTCGATAGTCTTTGGGATCAGCTGCTCAAATATCAACACCCGCTATGACCGGGAATACCTGGATCTGCACATGAAGTGCAGGGTGTAGCGTGAGTACAGCCAACTCAGTAAGTAACAATAATAAATAAGGAACTGAAAGAAAGTGACGAGCTATGCAATTATAGTTCATTTTCAGCAGTCTCAACAAGAAAGTAGACATGCTTCCAAATCCGGCAATTTAAGTCAAATCAGTTTATACATTACCAAGTTCAAGTAAAATCGGATATAATATCTTTCAGGAGTTTCCAAACAGTGACATATAGCAGCTAAGTGCAACAACAAATGAAAGCAAGTACAACATATCAGGGGAACAGTCACTCAACCTTTCTCAATAGCTCAATCACTCGGCTCTCAGCTCTCAACACTCACACTCAATAGGTACCTGCGCTCACTTGGGGTGTATAGACTCCGGAGGGGCTCCTTCAGCCCAAGCGCTACGTCGTTGCGGCGTTGTGATGACCCAAAAGGTTATCTTATATTTTAGAACTCGAATCTGCTCTCTTAAGCCTTAAAAATCTCATTTTTACCCTCCTTGATTTGCGTGCACAGTCCGGGCAGGTTTCCGAAAAGCTTTTATGTTGAAAACTAACGAAAATAAGAATTTTTGCCTTAAAAGTTAATTTTAGTTGACTTCGATCAATATTTTTGATAAACGGGCCCGAATCTATACTTTGATGATTCTGGTAGGTCCGTATCGAATTATGGGACCTGGGCTTATGCCCGGAATCGAATTCGGAGGTCCCTAGCTTGAGTTATGAATTTTTAAATAAACATTAATAGTTTGGAAATTATTTATTTTTAAGAATTGATTGATATTTTGCATTATTAGTATCGGGTCTGTATTTTAGTTTCAGAGCCCGGTATAGGTTCATTATGATATTTAAGACCTGTCTGTGAAATTTGGTGAGAAACGGAGTTGATTTGACGTGATTCGGACGTCCAGTTGAGAAAATAGAAATTTTAAAGTGTTTTTGAGAATTTCATTTGATTTGGTGCTAAATTTAGAGTTCTAGGTGTTATTTTGGCGATTTGATCGCGCGAGCAGGTCCGTATGATTTTTTAGACTTGTGTGCATGTTTGGTTTGGAGCCCCGAGGGCTCGGGTGAGTTTCAGATATGCTACGAGATGTTTTGGACTTTGAAAATCTGGTATTTTGCTGCAGCAGGTGCTCTGGCATGTCCTTCTTCGCGTTCGCGAAAGTACTCTCGCGAACGCGAAGAGTAAACTGGGCAGCTGAAATTTTCTTCTTCGCGAACGCGAAGAGTAAACTGGGCAGCTGAAATTTTCTTCTTCGCGAACGCGAAGCAATGAGGGCGTTACCCTTCGCGAACGCGACCAGCTCCTCGCGAACGTGTAGTGTTAGGCATACCCGGGGGAGGGTTGGTCGTTCCTTCATCGCGAATGCGAGCAATGCCTCGCGAAGGATAGGGGGGAGTAACCATAGAGAACGCGAGCTGGGTCTCGCGAACGCGAAGGCTTGGAAGCCAGTACCCTTCGCGAACGCGACAGTGCTCTCGCGAACGTGATGAACACTGTCGCCCAGCACTTAACATAATCCAAAAACGGGATTTTAGCCAAATATTCATTTTTCTCAAAAACCAAATGGTGAAATGCTATTTTTCAAGAACCATTTCTTCCCCAAATTGTTGGTAAGTGATTCTAAACCATTTCTTTTCAGTTACCCATTACATTTCTTAAATTTTCAACCTAAAAGCTAGAGTTTTCATGGTAGAATTAGGGATGAGGGTAGAAACTAGGAATTTCGGAAATTTGGGAATTTAGACCTCAATTTGAGGTCGGATTCCAAAACCAATTATATATTCGGGCTCGGGGATGAATGGGTAAATGGATTTTATTTCGAACCTCGGGTTTTGACCAAGCGGGCCCGGGGTCGATTTTTTGAATTTTTGGAGGAAATTTTGGAAAATTTAATTTATGCAATATAATTGATTCCTTTAGTAATATTTGATATTATTGAGTCATTTTTGTATAAATACGAGTGGTTTGGAGGTGAATTCCAAAGAAAAAGCTGTGATTGAGAATTAAGTGGCCTTCGGAGCGAGGTAAGTGTTGTGTCTAACCCTGACTTGAGGGAATTAGGAACCTTAGATTACTTGCTAAGTAAAATCCATGTGAGCGGCGTATATGTGAGGTGACGAGTACTTATGCGCCGCCAAATTACCCGTTTTCTATATTTTCTCTGTTTTTCTTATATTGTCTTTTTCCTATGCCAAATTGCTACGTGTTATACTAGTGTTGCTCAATTTATCGTTCTTATCATGTTTACGGATTTTCTGGTGATAATTGAGTTTTATTTCAAAGTTGAGATTGATATTATGGAACCAAATGTTGAAGTAAGGTTTGTGCTCGTTATTATATCTCCCTGTTGTTATTTATGCATTGCATTTTGGTAAGGGAGAGTGTAAAAGAACGAAGGGTGATGCCGTGCTATATTGTGAGTGTTAATACACGAAGGGTAATGCCGTGCCATATTGTGAGTGTTAATACACGAAGGGTGATGCCGTGCCATGATATAAGAGTTAATGCATGAAGGGTGATACCGTGCCGTTTCTATTAATTTTATAGTGAGATTGAGAGTAAAAGCACGAAGGGTGATGCCGTGCATTTTTTCTTACTGTATTCACTATTCCTATTGATTCATGATATATTGACTGCTCCGGTGATCATTCTATTGTAGTTCTTTATCTTATATTCCCCTCAGTATGTTCCCCTCCCGATATTTCCTGTTTAGTTCTTCATTTCTGTTATTTGTATATACACTGTTAAATTAAACAGATTGATTCGTAGGTGCCTTGCCTTAGCCTCGTCACTACTTCATCGAGGTTAGGCTCGACACTTACCAGTACATGGGGTCGGCTGTACTGATACTGCACTCTGCACTTTCTGTGCAGATTTTGATACCGACTCGGATTGATAGAGATTTTGCTATTGGTCCGCTGTCCGGAGACTCAAGGTAGATCTGCCGGCGTTCACAGACCTTGAAGTTACCGTCTATCTTTTTTGTTCTAATGTTTCTTTCATTCAGACATTTGTATTTCTTTCAGACTATTACTTGTAGTAAATTCTAGAATGCTCGTAAATTGTTACTCCAGATCCGGGTGGTAGTAATTAATACAGTTTTATGATATTTTGCACTTATTATATTTCATCTTAATTAATTGTTGTTAATTACTGAATGAGAATAAGAAATTAGTTTAATGATTCTCTAACGTTGGCTTGCCTAGCAAGTGAAATGCTAGGCCCCATTACGGTCCCGTTGGTGGAAAATTTTGGGTCGTGACAGGCGTGCAGCCCGATCCCAAATAAATAGTCATAAGGCTCGTTGCGGTGTGCAACCTGATCCATATACATATACAACCCTGAGGCTCGTTACGGCGTGCAACCCGATTCATATACACGGCCCTAAGGCTCGTTGAGGCGTGCAACCCAATCCATATACATACATATAGCTCACAGCTCGGCACTCAGGCCTAACTCAGTCATCAACCTCTCCAGTCTCTCGGGCTCTCAGAAAGCATAAAAAAAATTAGCCCAAACAAAGATAATATAATGTATCAGCAAGAAACAAGAAGAGACTGAGATATGATACACAAGTAAACCATGACTGAGTACAAAACAACAATTTAGCAATTAATTCAACGAGTACACGACCTCTGCGGGCCACGACAGTGTAATCACATAGTCTAAGCATGACTCATAACATGATTTGCAGTCAAATTTCTATAACATAGGGAGAGCATATAACTAACAATAAGTTATTCAACTTTACAATTCCACGGAATGGACCAAGTCACAATTCCTACGGTGCACGCCCACACGCCCGTCACCTAGCATGTGCGTCACCACCCAACAATCATATAACAACACAATTCGGGGTTTCATACCCTCAGGACCAGATTTAAAACTGTTACTTACCTCAATCCGAGCCAAAACTCTACTCGAAAATGCCCTTGCCTCGCGAATCGGACTCCAAACGTCCTGAATCTAGCCATAAGCAGTACAATACAATAAATACGGCTAAAGGAATTAATTCCATAAGAAAAATATGAATTATAAGACAAAAATCCGAAATTGGCTCAAACCCGGACCCCGAGCCCACATCTCGAAATCCGATAAAAATCACAAAACCCGAAAGCCCATTCACTCACGAGTCTAACCATACCAAACTTACTCAAATCCGATCAAAAAATCCCATTCAAAACCTCAAAAATCTAGCCCAAGAACTCTTCCTTATTTTCCCCAAATTGTTCGCCCCAAATCACAAATTTAATGGTAGAATTAAAGGTATAACCATGGAATTTAACTAAAACTAGATAGAAATCACTTACCCCAAACACCCACGCGAAAAGTCCTCCAAATATCGCCTTCTACCGAGCTCCCAAATCAAGTTTGTGATATGACCTCGAAACCACCCTCGATTTGAATGTTTTATTCTGCCCAGATACGCCACCTTCGCGAACGCCGAAGGACCCTCGCGTTCGCGAAGCACAAGTTGCCTTTGACCGAAATCCCTTCTACGCGAACGCGATCAACCACTCGCGAACGCGAACCTTCACTGACCCCTCTCATCGCGAACGCGGCCTCACCCTCGCGAACGCGTAGACCAAAAGCACGGGGTCCCCAGCTGCCTCTTTTCTTCTTCGCGAACGCGTTCTCCCATCTCGCGTTCGTGATGCACTCTCAGTCCAAACCTTCGTAAATGCATCCTCTACTTCGCGAATGTGAAGGACAAATCTTCCACAGCTACCAGATGCCCTTCGCGAACGCGAGACCACTCTCGTGAACGCGTAAAAGGAAACCAAAACAATTACACCAGCAGTCTTCAGCCATCAAGCCAAGTCTAAAAATGATCCTCCAACCATCCGAAACTCACCCGGGGCCTCACCCAAACATACCATCAAGTCCCAAAACACTGTACGAACTTAGCCGAACTCTCAAATTACCTCAAACAACATCAAAAATACGAATTGCACATGGATTCAAGCCTAATGAACTTTGAAATTTTTAAATTTTACAAACGACGTCAAAACCTATCAATCTAGTCCGATGGACCTCAAATTTTGCACACCAGTCACAAATGACACCACGAACCTAATCCAACTTCCGGAATCGAATTCCGACCCCGATATCAAAAAGTCCACTCCCGGTCAAACTTTTCAAAATTCCAACTTTCGTCATTTCAAGCCTAATTCTACTACGGACCTCCAAATCACAATCCGGGCGCGCCCCTAAGTCCAAAATCCCCTAACGGAGCTAACGGAACTTTCAAAATTCAAATCCGAAGCCGTTTACACATACATCAACATCCGGTCAACCTTTCCAACTTAAGCTTTCCATTATGAGATTAAGTGTCTCAATTCATTCCGAAATCTCTCCCGACCTGAACCAACTAACCCGATAAGACATATAACAGCTATAAAGCACAAATGAAGCAGTAAATGAGAGAACGGGGCTACAACTTTCGAAACGACCGGTTGATTCATTACATAAACGGGTCCTTGACCCTACTCATGAATATACGTATGAGTTATAAATTTTAAAGAAGCTTTTCTATGAAAACGCACAGCGCGAAAGAAATTCGTAAATGAAGCACAATGATTCCGTGACTAATCAAGTAGCTCGTCAAATCTCTAACAATAGCGAGTCCATCACTCTACGCAAGCCTAGTCTCAGGTGGTAACTCGAAATCAAGTAACTAAGCAGGCAAAAATAACTCAACTAGTACAAATAATGCATGGCGTGAATCGTAGTCTACCCGGACACAATCAGAAATTCTAGCATGAGAACGGACACTCGTTACCTCATACGTGTGCAACTCCCACAACATGTAGCATATAACAAGAACAATACGTACGGGGTAATTTCCCCTCACAAGGTTAGACAGGAGACTTACCTCGCCTCAAAGTTGTATAACATGCACCAATGCCTCTCTAACTCCTCGACTCAAAGCCAAACGATCCGAAACTAGTCAAACAACGTGCCAATCAATCAAAATATACTCCAATGCTTACAATTTAATAATTTATAATGATTCCCAACTCCACTCGAAAAGTCAACAAATTCAACTCTCAGGCCCACGTGCCCGGATTCCGAATATTTTTGAACATAAATATTACCCATAATACCACGAACTCAAATATATAATTTATTCCTAATTCCATATCTAATTTCATGGTCAAAATCTAAAAATACAATTTTTAGGTTTTCTTCCGAAAGTTTCATAATTTCTATCAAATTTCCAGGTTAAAATCCATATATAACCCATGTATTTAACTCAAAATAAGTAGGAATAACTTACTTTATGACATATGGCGAAAACAAACTTCCAGAATCACCCCAAATCGCCCCACATGAGCTCCAAGAACTTAAAAGTGATGAAAATGAGCTCAAAATCCTGAAATTAGATGTTTAATACACCTGCCATGCCTCCTTCTTCACAATCGCAGTCATTATCCATGCGATCGCGATTAACAAAAGTTACAGCATCGTTTTCCTTCATCATGATCGCGGCCAATATCTCACGACCGCGACATACAAATTTTGTTTCTTGTTCACAGATACCCTTTGGTATAATAGGCATAAACTTTTGTACAAAATTTCAAATGACAAACGATTTGATTATCTGAAAACTAGATTCAAAGAGCTACAACTTTTATTTTTGGATCATCCCCAAATTCCTTACAGATTGTAAAATATAAGCTCCCGAAGTCAGACTACTCATAGCAGAAAATCTTTCTACGCGATCGTGAATTTCCTTCCGCGATCGCGATTCACAAGGCCTGGAACAACACTTTGCTCTTCGTGATCGCGGACCTTTCTTCGCGATTGCGAAGAAGGATGCACTAGATCTCAAAAACAACAGCTCTAATATGGAGAAATGACCCGTAGCCCATCTGAAACACACCCGAGGCCCCCGGGACCCCGTCCAATCATACCAATCATTCCCAAAACATGATGCAAACTTGCTAGAGGTCTCACATCACACCAAACAACATCCAAACTGTGAATCGATGATCAAAACACCTCTTTCAACTTTCAAACTTCGCCGAACGCATCCGAATTATACTTAAACATTCCGGAATGACGGCAAACTTTATGTGCAAGTCACAAATCACGATACGAATATATTCCAAGGCTCAGAATCCCAAACGGATATCAATAAAATCAAAGTTCACTTCAAATCAATCTTAGAAAATTCTAAAACCTTCAAAATGCCAACTTTCCACAATAAGCGCCGAAATACTTTCGAACCACCCGATACTCAACCCAAACATACGCCCGAGTTTGAAATTATCATATGAACCTATTGGAACCTTCAAATCCCGATTCCGAGGTCGTGTACTCAAACGTCAAACTTTGGTCAACTCTTCCAACTTAAAGCTTCCGAATTGAGAATTTTCCATCCGAATCAACTACGAACTTCCCGAAATTCGATTCCGACAACGTGTACAAGTCATAAAACATGAAGTGAAGCTACTCAAGGCCTCAAACTGCTGAATGACACGCTAGAGCTCAAAACGACCAGTCGGGTCGTTACACGAATAAGGAAGGATTTGATAACCCAATTTGTAATCGATTTTAAAGTTTTAAATATTAGAACAGCAACTGAAACTACAAATTTTTCCATCATAAAATTTATTTTAAAAAAGTAAAAAAGATAAATAATATTTCGCTAAGAGAATTTGTGCGATTAATATAATATAGATATCGAGATCGATATAAATATCGAAGATATAGATATAAATATAAATATAAATTAATAAACTCTTGATTATTAATAAATAAAAGTTAAGGCACTTTCTTTTCTACCAGAAATTAAGTCCCTTAAAGTTTTCATATATTGGCCTATTTTAACCCCAATTCCACATCTAGCTTCACTTTTAGAAAAATCAACATTAGTAGTTCTTTCTGTCAAATTAAAAAGAAATAGTAGTCGTTCTGCAATTGTTTTTCCTTTTACGACTTAAATCCAAATCTAATAGTTTGTGATGAAATACTAAAACTATTTCAACGCCAAAATTATTTCTTTTATTTGGTCCTAAATATTAGGACTTTGATTTAACAAGGAAATTCTTTAGTTAATTAATGTCCTAAATATTAGGACTTTTGTATAATAGTTTAAATGTCAAAAGTTTAAATATATAAAGTTTTAGTTGATTTCAACCTTCTAAATATTACGAAAAATATAAAATGACAATTTGTCTAATGTAAATTCTTATTTTTAAAGGGCAAAAAAGACGAACGACATTTCGATAGGGGTTTCGTGCTTTTAATTGTAACGACCTGACCGATCGTTTTGAGCACTAGCATTCTGTTCAGCTGTTTGGAGTCTCAATTACTTCGTATGATGTGTTATAACTTGTGTGTATCGTCGATTTTGGTTTTCAGGTATTTCAGAATTAGTTTGGAAGAATAAATTGCATGTTTGAAGCTTTAAGTTGGAAGAGTTAACTAAGTTTGACTTTTTAGTATTTGACCTCGGTTCGGAATTTCGATGGTTCCGTTAGGTCTAGATGGTAATTTTGGACTCGGGCGTATGCCCGGATTTGTATTTGGATAATTCTAGAAGGTTTCGACACTAATTGGCAAAAGTTAGAAATTTGAAGGTTTGGAATATTCGTAAGTTTGATCGGGAGATGACTTTAAGGATATCGGGTTCGGATTGCAGTTTCGGAAATTGAAATAGTTTTGTTATGTCATTTGGGACTTGTGTGTAAAATTTGAGCTCATTCCGGGTTGAATTGATATAATTCGGCATGCGTTTTGGAAGTTGAAGTTCAAAGTTCATTTAAGGTTGAATTGAAGTGCGATTTGTCGTTTCGATGTTGTTATGTATTATTTGAGGCCTTGAGTAAATCCATGTTATATTATGGGACTTGTTGGTATATTCGGACGGGGCCCCGAAGGGCTCGGGTGCATTTCAGATGGGATTCGGATCATTTAGGAACTATTTGGTTAAGGCTGGTTTGGCAGGGATTCTGGTATGACCGCACCTGCGGAGCTATGGGTGCATGTGCGAAGCTGCAAAAGCGGCAGAGTGGTTGCAGGAGCAGAAAAGGCCATGTTTGGAAGCATCGCAGAAGCGACGGCTGAGGCGCATAAGCGGACGTTTGCGCAGATGCGCGATTCATATCGCACCTGTGATGGCGCAGGAGCAGATGTTTTTCCGCAGGTGCGGAGAGCCATTTCTCCAATTGATTCAGCAGAAGCGGGCTTCACGCAGTAGAAGCGGCTAAGTTATTCGCAGAAGCGAACACGCCTGGGCAAAACTATATTTCGAGGTTTTGGTCGTTTATTTAACATTTTGGGATTCTGGAGCTTGGTTTGGGAGAATTTGGAGAGGAATTTCACCACACGAATTGGGGTAAGCATTCTTAACTCCGTTGTAATTACATTTCATGAATTAATCTTTGTTTTCCGCGTATGATTATTGATTTTGAAAGAGAAATCAGAGGAATTGTCTATAATTTCATAAAATAAATTTTCTAGTTTTGAACATCGATTAGGAGTCGGAATTGAGTAAAATTATTATGGTTGGACTCGTAATTGAATGTCTTGTCATATTTTGTGGGTTTCATTGGGTTTCGAGGTGCAGGCCCATGTTTGACTTTTTGATTGACTTCGGAATTTTGATTAGAAATTCGACCTTTATTATTTGGAATTATTCCCTTAGGCATTATTTCATATATTTAGGTTACCTTTGGCTAGTTTTGAACCGTTCGGAGGTTGATGCACGCGGAATGGAATTTTTAGTGTATTGGTTGGCTTGTTCGGTATTGAATTCGGCTTGTTTGAGGTAAGAATCCTATCTAAACTTAGTCGAGGCACTAGTTGCCTGAATTATTTATGATAGATACGCGCTATGGATGCGCATATATGTGGGGCTTGAGCCCATATGCGAGCACCAAGGTATTTATCCATGCTCAGGGTAGTTCTTAGGCTATAATACGCCTACAGTTGACTATTAAGCTTTCAGCTACAATATATTTCAGATTTGTATTATTGTTGTGAACTATTTGAGCCATGTGTTACCATGTGAACTATTTGAGCCACGCCGGGTGGATTGTGTTGCTATGCCTGTGACCACACCGGGCGGGTTGTAATATTAGCACGTGAGTTATCCGTGCGGATCTAGATATTGATATTATAGCACGTGAGTTGTCTGTGCAGCACGTGAGTTGTCCGTGCGGATTTAGAAATTGATACTATAGCACGTGAGTTATCCGTGCAGCATGTGAGTTGTCCATGCGGATTCAGATATTGATACTGTAGCATGTGAGTTATCCGTGCGGATCTAGATATTGATACTACAACACGTGAGCTGTCCGTACAGTACGTGAGTTGTCTGTGCAACATGTGAGTTGTTCATGCAGTTGATATTGATGTGAGCTCTGGGAGAGCTGATTACCATTAATGGATAAGGTTGCACGCCGCAACGTGCTGATATTTGGTTATTGCATTTCATCTTTACATGTAAATCCCTTGATGATTGCCTGATTTACTTGTATATCTTCCTTATATGCTGGATTGTTAACTGAGCAGAACACTTTAAATCCAAGAATTGTGAGCATCAAAAATGGTTTTACCTGAGATTGTTCCTAATTTGATCTTACACTTGTTCTATACTTGTTGGAAATATTGAACTGCATAGGTGTTAGTGAGTATCATCTATAGTTCTTGCTTCTTTTATCTCGCCGAGGTTAGTTAGGATACTTATTGAGTACATATGGTCGGTTGTGCTCATACTACACTTCTGCACCTTGCGCGCAGATCTTTGTGTTGATGTTGTTGTGTACGGCGAGGGCTGATATTGAAGATGTACCTGTGTTCCAGTTATGGCTATCGCTTTTCCTTGGTAGCATTAGATTCAGATTCTGTTCATTTACCTTTCAAACAGATGTTGTAATTATTTAAATTCAGTTTTGTAAACATCTAAGCCTTAGTGGCTCATGACTTGTACTATCACTCCTTGGGAATTCTTTGTATAAAAGTTCAGTTATATTATCATCATTTCTTTCAGTAAATCTCATTTGAATTGGATTATTATTAAATTGGCTTACCTAGCGAGTCGTTTTAGGTGCCATCACGACTAGTTAGATTTTGGATCGTGAGAAGTTGGTACAAGAGCTCTAGGTTCATAGGTTTTACGATTCATGAGCAAGTGTCTTGTATAGTCTTGCGGATCGGTATGATGACGTCCATATCTATCTTCAAGAGGCTACATGGAATTTAGGATAAACTTCCCATCTTTCTTTCCTTATCATGCGACATTGATTCAACTTGAAGCGTATCTCTTTGAATTCCTTCCACTCACTCGTATGCGCATGTGAGCGCTCGGTATCAGTTGTACATCGATGGCTTGTGGATTCCATTCATGATGTGCGAGATGTGTTTTGGTAATGGACCAGTCTGGAGGACTTGAGGCCCGGTTTGGACCGCATTCCATAGTTAAATTAGGCTTGAAATAGACAGAGTTAGAAATTTAGAAGTTTGACCGACAGTGGACTTTGGGGATACCAGGCTCGGAATGGGGTTCCAGGAGTTGGAGTAGGTTCGTGGTGTCATTTTTGACTTGTGTGCAAATTTTAAGGTCAATCAAACGTGATTTGATAGGTTTCGGCATCGTTTCTAGAAGTTGGAATTCCTTAGTTTCAATAGGCTTGAATCGGGGTACGATTCATGTTTTTGATGTTGTTTAATGTGATTCGAGGACTCGACTAAGTTCGTATTCGTATTTTAGGACTTGTTGGTATGCTTGGTGGAGGTCCCGGGGCCCTCGAGTGGAGTTCGGATGATTTTCGGATCAAGTTTGGAGTTAAAAATGGCTCTGTAGCTGAAGCCTTCTAGTGTAAACGCACCTGCGGAGCTTTGGTCGCAGGTGCGGGCTGGGGAAGTGCATATGCGATTTTGAGGGAGAGGGTGCATTAGTCTTAGGTGCGAGGGAACTTTCCGCACCTGCGTGGCCGCAGATGCTGCCACTCTGGAGTGCAGAAGCGAAAATGGAAATGAGGGATGGGTCCGCAGAAGAGGCAGTGTGGCTCGCATGAGTGGAATCATGGTTCGCAGGAGAAGAGAAACACACAGAAGCAGGAGAAAGGTTGCTTCTGCGACACCGCAGAAGCAGGTAAGTTGTCGCAGGTGCGAGAAGGCCTGGGCAGTGTATTAAAAACGAGGGTTCCGTGGTTTTCTTCATTTTGAACATTTCAAGCTTGTGATTAGGCAATTTTTGAGAGGCGTTTTGAGGGGTTTCTTGAGGTAAGTCACTTGTGGTTAAAGTTATTTAATAATTATGTTTTTCCATTAATTTTTCCACCTAGATTGTGTGGTTTGGATGTGTAATTTGGGAGTTTGAGACTAAGGATTTGGAGAGTTAAAATTGGGGATTTGGGTGTCGATTTGATGTTGGATTTTGGTAAGTTTTGGTATGGTTGGACTCGTGGCGGAATTGGCTTCCGAATTTTGTAACTTTTGTTGAATTCTGAGAGGTTGGCTCGAGGGCCGGCTTTTGAGTCGACTTTTTAACTTTTGATTAATAAGTTAGTATTTTCTTATGGAATTGATTCCTTTAGCCCATGTTGATTGTATCGAACTGTTTGTGGCTATATTCGAGGCATTTGGAGGACGATTCGCGAGGCAATGGCGTGTTAGAGTAGGGATTTGCACGGTTTGAGGTAAGTAACAGTTCTAAACTTGGTTCTCAGGGTATGAAACCCCGAATTTTGTGTCATGTGATTGGTGTTGAGGTGATGCATATGCTAGGTGACGGGCGTGTGAGCGTGCACCATATTAATTGTGACTCGGTCAATTCCATGGAACTGTATAGTTGAATAATCTGTTGTTATCCATATATTCTCCATGTGTTATAGAAATTTACTTATAAATCATGTTAGAAATTATGCTTAGGCTATGTGTTGATACTGTAGGGACCCCAGAGGTTGTGTTACATGTTGAATTATCTGTTAAATTTCCACTCTGTACTCATTCACAATTTTTACTCGCATATTAAATCTCAGTCTTGTTCTTTATTGATTCATTATATCATTGTTGTTTGGGCTGTTTATCATGATTATTGATAGCCCAAGAGACTGGAGTGATTTATGACTGAGTGAGGCCGATGGCCTAATTGTGAGGATATTTATGGGATCGGGCTGCATGCCGCAGCATGTTTATTTGATTCATTCCACGATTGGCTTATTATAGCGCTTGGGCTGAAGGAGTCCCTCCGGAGTTTACACACCCACAGTGAGTGCAGGTACCTATTAAGTGCGAGTGCCGAGTGACTGTGAAGAATGAGTGACTTTGAGGTTGGAGTGGATGGGAGGATTGAGTGACTGTTACTCTAAGAATATGCACTTGATTTCATTACTGTGTATTTTAGCTGGCATATATCACTATCATGTAGTTGCTGAGAGATACTATATCCTGTTTCAATTGAACTTGACACGAATTAACTGTTTTGGCTTCAAATGTCAAACTTGAGAGCATGTCTATTTTACTGTATTGTATTTTTTGTAATTGAACAGTCTCCATGAAGCTCGTCACTACTTTCAGTCCAATAGTTAGTCTTGTTACTTGCCGAGTTGGCTGTACTCACGCTACACCCTGTGCTTCTGTGCAGATCTAGGTATTTCCGGATATGGTGGGTGCTGATTAGCTGAGCAGCTTTATCATTCGAAGGTTTCGAGGTAGCTGCCCGGCATTCGCAGACCTTGACTCTCCCTCCCTATCTTTCAGCTTTATGTATTGTTTCAATTTTATTTTCATAGACAGTATTTTCAGACTTGTGTTGTATATATGCTCATATACTCAGTGACACCCTGGTTTTGGGAATTTTTGAGTTGAGTTCTGACCTTTTATCTAGTTTATGAAAGCTTTAAATTATTCAAACCTGTTTTAGTTCATCTTTTATCTAATAGTGTTGGAATTTATTGAGTTGTCGGCTTTCCTAGTACTACGTTAGGCGCCATCACGACAGGCTAAGTTTTGGGTTGTGACAAGTTGGTATCAGAGCCTAGGTTACATAGGTCTCACGAGTCATGAGCAGGTTTAGTAGATTCTTGCGCATCGGTCCGGACACATATGTACTTATCTTCGAGAGGATGTCGAACCCTTAGGAAACTTCACATTCTTGTATTCTTGTTGTAAAGATTTGTTGATTCTGAGAACTAAATTTTTGTTATTCTATTCTCTCACAGATGGTGAGGACACGTGCTACCGAACAGGACAGACAACCACTAGTACCACCAGCTAGGGCCACGAGAGGCCGAGGTTGCGGTAGGGGCAAAGGTGCAGCTCGTATAGTAGCTAGAGCAGCACCTGCAAATCCACTAGTTACTCCAGCTCAGGAGCAGGTTCTAGAGGTGGTTGAGCCAGTGGGGCCGGCTCAGGCACCGGTTGTGCCCATTGTGATTCCAGGCCTTCAGGAGGCTTTGGCTCAGATTTTGACGGTGTGCACTACCCTTGCTCAGGTAGTTTCTGTTCAGACCGCGCCAGCCACTTCTCATGCAGGGGGAGGTACTCAGACTCATGTCGCCCATACTCCATAGCAGGTGATTCAGGGACGTAAGATGCCGGCGGTATTGCCAGCCCAGCCGGTTGCAGCTACTCAAGCCCAGGTGGGTCTCGTTATGAGTGAGGATGGGCGGAAGAGACTTGAGAGGTTTGGGAGACTCCAGCCTCCATCATTTAGTGGCGCTGAGTCAGATGATGCTCAGGACTTCTTGGATAGGTGTTAGAGGATTCTTTGTACCGCGGGTATTCTGGAGACCAGTGGGGTCTCGTTCACTACTTTTCAATTTACTGGGGCTACCTTCAGATGGTAGGAAGCCTATGAGAGGAGCAGGCCAGTCGGTGCTACACCACTTTCATAGCATTAGCTCTCCGTTCTCTTCTTGGAGAAGTTTGTGCCACCGACCCGTAGGGAGGATCTGTGCAAGGAGTTCAAGAAGCTATGTTAGGATGGCTTGTGTGTGATCCAGTATGAGATGAGATTTTAGAGTTGGCTCGTCATGTAGTTTGGTTGGTTCCCACTGAGAGGGAGAGGATTAGGAGGTCCACTGATGGCCTCACCTATCAGTTGCATTTTGCTATGAATCGGGAGAGTGTATCCGGTGCTCGATTTGACGAGGTGGTTGGTATTTCTCGGCGACTAGAGATGCTTCGTAGTCAGTATCATGAGGAGAGGGAGGCCAAGAGGCCTCGTGGATCAGGTGGTTTCAGCGGTGTTCTTTCTAGGGGTCATTTCTACCTCAGCAGAGGTCGTCCTTATAGGCACTCCCAGATAGCTCATCCAGTTCATCGTGGTGCATCATCTAGCCATGGTTCATACAGTGCTCGTCAGGATCAGTCATCTCTCAGTGCCCTTCCAGCTCAGAGTTCATCCCGTGCTCCATCAGTTCAGGGTTCATCTATGCCAGGTCCTTCTAGTAGTTACTCTGGTACTCGAGGCCCGATTCAGTCACCACCACCACCGGGGAGTTGCTTCGAGTACGGGGAGTTTGGGAATATATGAGACAGTGTCCTCGTCGCCCGAGAGGTCCAGTGTAGTAGAGGAGTCGGTCTACGACTTCAGCGCTAGTTACTTCGCCACCCACCTACCCAGCTCGGGGTGGGGCCTAGGAAGCTAGAGGTCTCCCTAGAGGGGGAGGCCGATCAGGTAGCGGTCAGGTTTGATTCTATGCTATCCCTGCCGAGCCAGATGTTGTTGCTTTAGATGCAGTGATCACAGGTATTGTGTCAGTATGCCTCATGGATGCTTTCGTATTATTTGACCCTGGTTCCACTTATTCGTATGTATTATCGTATTTCTCTCGTTATCTGGATATGCCCCGTGATTCCTTAGTCTCATCTATTCATGTATCTATTCCAGTGGGAAATACTATTGTTGTGGAACGTGTACATCGGTCATGTGTAGTGACTATTGGGGGATTGGAGACTAGAGTTGATCTTTTATTGCATAGTATGGTTGATTTCGACGTGATCTTGGGTTGGATTGGTTCTCTCTATGTCATGCTATGCTGGATTGTCATGCTAAGACCGTGGTGATGGCGATGCTCGGGTTGCCAAGGATCGAGTGGAGAGGTTCTTTAAATTATGTTTCCAGCAGAGTGATTTCATATTTGAAGGCCCAACGGATGGTTGGGAAGGGTTGTTTATCTTATTTAGCCTTTGTGAGGGATGTTAATGCTGATACTCTCACTCTTGATTCTGTTCTGGTGGTGCGAGACTTTTCAGATATATTTCCTAAAGACTTGCCTGGCATGCCGCCTGACAGGGATATTGACTTGGTGCCGGGCACTCAGCCCATTTCTATTCCTCTGTATCGTACGACACCGACTGAGTTGAAGGAATTGAAAGAGAAGCTTCAGGAACTTCTTGATAGGGGGTTTATTAGGCCTAGTGTGTCGTCTTAGGGTGCACCAGTTCTGTTTGTGAAGAAGAAGGATGGTACTATGAGGATATACATCGACTATAGGCAGTTGGACAAAGTTACAATCAAGAACAACTATCCTTTGCCTCGTATTGATGATCTATTTGACCAGCTTCAGGGATTGAGGGTGTTATCTAAGACTGACTTGAGGTCTGGGTGTCACCAGTTGAAGATTCGGGACTCAGATATTCTAAAGACAGCATTCAGGACCCGTTATGGTCATTATGAGTTCCTTGTGATGTCTTTTGGGCTGACCAATGCCCCAGCAACATTCATGCATATGATGAACAGTGTTTTTCAGCCATATCTCGACTCGTTTGTCATAGTATTCATTGATAATATCCTGGTGTACTCCCGTAGAAAGGAGGAGCATGCCCAGCATATGAGGATTGTGTTGCAGCAGTTGAGGGAGGAGAAGCTTTATGCCAAGTGTTCCAAGTGTGAGCTTTGGCTTAGTTCGTTGGCATTCTTGGGGCACGTGGTGTCCAGTGAGGGGATTCAGGTGGATTCAAAGAAGATAGAGGCGGTTCAGAGTTAGCCCAGGCCGTCCTCAGCTACAGAGATTCGGAGCTTTCTCGGCTTGGCCGGTTATTATCGTCGCTTCGTGGGGGTTTTCTCGTCTATTGCATCGCCTTTGACCAAATTGACCCAGAAGCGTGCTACTTTCGGGTGGTCGGATGAGTGTGAAGAGAGCTTCCAGAAGTTCAAGACTGCCTTGACCACAACTCCAGTTCTAGTTTTGTCTTCCTCTTCGGGCTTTTATATAGTGTATTATGATGCTTCTCGAATCGATATTGGGTGTGTCTTGATGCAGGAGGATAGAGTGATTGCTTATGCTTCGCGTTAGTTGAAGCCTCATGAGAAGAACTACCCCATCCACGATTTCAAGTTGGCTGCCATCATTCATGCATTGAAACATTTGGAGGCATTATCTTTACGCTGTGTCTTCTGAGGTATTTACGGATCATCAGAGTCTCCAGCACTTGTTCAGACAAAAGGATCTAAATTTGAGGCAGCGGAGATGGTTGGAGCTGCTAAAGGACTATGCTATTACCATTCTGTATCATCCCGGAAAGGCCAGTGTGGTGGCCAATGCCTTGAGTAGAAAGGCAGTGAGTATGGTTAGCCTTGCATTCATTCCTATTGGTGAGAGACTATTTGCAGTTGATGTTCAGGCCTTGGCCAACTAGTTCGTGAGATTAGATATTTCGAAGCCTAGTCGGGTTCTAGCTTGTGTGGTTTCTCGGTCTTCCTTATATGATCGCATCAGAGAGCGCCAGTATGATGATCCTCATTTGCTTGTCCTTAAGGACACGGTGATGCCAAGGATGTTACTATCGGGGATGATGGGGTGTTAAGGATGTAGGGTCGGATTTGTGTGAACAATGTAGATGGGCTACGTGAGTTGATTCTTGAGGAGGCCCACATTTTGAGGTATTCCATTCATTTGAGTGCCGCAAAGATGTACCAAGACTTGTGGTAGCACTATTGGTGGAGGAGAATGAAGAAGGATATGGTGGGGTTTATAGCTCGGTGCCTTAACTATCAGCAGGTGAAGTATGAGCATCAAAGACCGGGTGGATAGCTTCAGAGGTTGAGATTTTAGAGTGAAAATGGGAGCGTATCACCATGGATTTTATAGTTGGGCTCCCGGGGACTTCGAGGAAGTTTGATGCTATTTGGGTGATTATGGATCGGCTGACCAAGTCCGCACACTTCATTCCAGTTGGGACTACTTATTCTTTGGAGCGAATGGCTGAGATTTACATCCGCGAGATTATTCGCCTTCACGGTGTGCCAGTGTCCATCATTTCAGATCGAGGCACACAATTTACATTACAGTTTTGGAGAGCTGCACAACGAGAGTTGGGGACCCAGGTTGAGTTGAGCACAACATTTATCCCTCATATGGATGGACAGTCAGAGGCACTATTCAGATATTGGAGGACATGCTACATGCTTGTGTCATTGATTTCGAGGGTTCTTGGGATCCATTTCTGCCGCTCGTGGAGTTTGCTTACAACAACAGCTACCAGTCGAGTATTCAGATGGCTTCGCTTGAGGCTTTGTATGGGAGATGTTGTCGATCTCCGGTGGGTTGGTTTGAGCCGGGTGAGGCTAGACTATTGGGTACTGACTTGGTTCAGGATGCTTTGGACAAGGTTAAATTGATTCAAGATCGGCTTCACACGGTGTAGTCTAGACAGAAGAGTTATGTCGATAGGAAGGTTTGTGATGTTGCTTTTATGGTTAGGGAGAAGGTACAACTTAAGGTGTCACCAATGAAGGATGTTATGAGGTTCGGGAAGAAGGGCAAGTTGATCCCTCGGTATATTGGGCCGTTTGAGGCACTTCAGAGGATTGGAGAGATGGCTTACAAGCTTGCCTTGCCACCTAGTTTGTCGAGTGTGCATCCAGTATTTCATGTTTCTATGCTTCGAAGGTATGGCGGCGATCCGTCTCATGTTTTGGATTTCAGCACGGTTCAGTTGGATAGTGATTTGACTAATGATGTGGAACCGGTGGCCATTTGGATTGGTAGGTTCGAAAGTTGAGGTCGAAGGACATAGCTTCAGTGAAGGTGTAGTATAGAGGTCAGCTAGTTGAGGAGGCTACTTAGGAGACCGAGCGGGAGATGCAGAGCAGATATCCATGCCTATTTGAGACTCCAGGTACGTTTCTATAACCGTTCGAGGAAGAACATTTGTCTAAGAGGGGGAGGATGTAACGACCCGGTCGGTCATTTTGAGAGTTGTAGCCCTGTTCCCCCATTTACTGTTCATTCCCTGCTTAATTATTATTATGTGACTTACCAAGGTAGTTGGTTTGGATCCGGAGAGGTTTCGAAATGAATTGAGACACTTAGTCTCAAGGTTAAAAGTTTCAGTTGAAAAGGTTGACCGGATGTTGAGTTACATGTAAACGACTCTAGAATAGAGTTTTGATGGTTCCGTTAGCTCCGTTGGATGATTTTGGACTTAAGAGTGTGTCTAGTTTGTGAATTGAAGGTCAGTAGTTGAATTAGGTTTGAAATGGCGAAAGTTATAAATTTAGAAGTTTGACCTAGAGTGGACTTTGTGGATACCGGGCTCGGAATGGGGTTCCGGGAGTTGGAGTAGGTCCGTGGTGTCATTTGTGACTTGTGTGCAAAATTTAAGGTCAATCAGACGTGATTTGAGAGGATTCGGCATCGTTTGTAGAAGTTGGAATTCCTTAGTTTCAATAGGCATGAATCGTGGTACGATTCATGTTTTTGATGTTGTTTGATGTGATTCGATGGCTTGACTAAGTTCGTATCGTGTTTTAGGAATTGTTGGTATGCTTGGTGGAGGTCTCGGGGCCCTCGGGTGGAGTTCGGATGATTTTCGGATCAAGTTTGGAGTTAAAAGGGGTGCTGTCGCTGAAGCCTTCTGGTGTAACCGCACCTGCGGAGCTTTGATCGTATCTGCGGGCTGGGGAAGCGCATATGCGATTTCCCGGGAGACAGTGCATTGGTCGTAGGTGCGAGGGAACTTTCCGCACCTGCGTGGTCGCAGATGCGGAAACTGGAGTGCAGAAGCAAAAATGGAAATGAGGGCTGGGTTCGCCAAAGCGAGTCCGCGGAAGCGGAATCATGCTCCCCAGGAGCAGATGAACATGCAGAAGCGGGAGAAGGGTCGCTTCTGTGACACCGCAGAAATGGGTAAGTTGTCGCAGGTGCAAGAAAGCCTGGCAGAGTATTAAAAACGAGGGTTTCATGGTTTTATTCATTTTGAACATTTCAAGCTCGGGATTAGGCGATTTGTGAGAGGATGTTTGAGAGGTTTCTTGAGGTAAGTCACTTGTGGTTAAATGTATTTAATAATTATTTTTTCCATTGATTTTCCCGCCTAGATTGTGTGGTTTTGAGGTGTAATTTGGGAGTTTGAGGCTAGGGATTTGGAGAGTTAGAATTGAGGATTTGGTGTTGGATTTTGGTAAGTTTGGTATGGTTGGACTCGTGGCGGAATGAGCTTCCGAATTTTGTGACTTTTGTTGGATTCCGAGACATGGGCCTGGGGGCCGACTTGTGAGTTGAAATTTTGACTTTTGATTAATAACTTTGTATTTTCTTATGGAATTTATTCCTTTAGCCCGTGTTGATTGTATCGAACTGTTTGTGGCTAGATTCGAGGCATTTGGAGGCCGATTCGCGAGGTAAGGGCATGTTCGAGTAGGGATTTGCACGGTTTGAGATAAGTAACAGTTCTAAACTTGGTTCTCAGGGTATGAAACCCCGAATTTTATGTCATGTGATTGGTGTTGAGGTGACGCACATGTTAGGTGACGGGCATGTGGGCGTGCACCATAGTAATTGTGACTCGGTCAATTCCATGGAACTGTATAGTTGAATAATCTGTTGTTATCCATATATTCTCAATGTGTTATAGAAATTGAACTACAAATCATGTTAGAAATCATGCTTAGGCTATGTGTTAATATTGTAGGGACCCCAGAGGTCATGTTACATGTTGAATTATGTGTTAAATTGCCACTATGTACTCAATCACAATTTTTACTCGCATGTTATATCTCAGTCTCTGTTGTTCTTTATTGATTCATTATATCATCGTTGTTGTCACGACCCAAAATCCACTAAAGGTCGTGATGGCGCCTAACATCGTCGCCAAGCAAGTCAACAGTGATTGATCAACTTAATTACCCATTTTTTGTATTTTGAAATCATAATTTTCCTTAATTAAATCGCATGAAATAGAATTTACACAACTACAATAACGAACAACACGTAGGAACCCCCAAAACCTAGTGTCACCAGTGCCTGAGCATTTTCTAAGGAGTATAATAATAATACAACATCTGTCCCGAATGTAATAAGACAAAATAAAATAAATAGTACAATGGAGACTCGGTGGACTGCGATGCCTAGCCTGGAATGCAGCTCACATAAAGTCTCCTCAACATGTGCGCCTACGTGCCAAGGTGATCATCAAATGAACCTGTCAGATCCTGCACATTTAGTGCAGAAGTGCAGCATGAGTACGTAAATCAACGCGTACCCAGAAAGTATCTAGCCTAACCATGGAGAAGTAGTGACGAAGGGTCGACATCGACACTTACTAAAGGTCCAATAAAGCAATATAACAAAACATAAGAAGATATGAGTCATAAGGCAATGATGGGGTAAATCTGTAAGTTACATAATCATCCAATTTCTTCTTCCAAAGCATAAATTGCTAAATCTTGTATTTTACCTTAACAACTAATAAAATGTCAAGTGTCATTATCAAATAAATAAGAAATACCATATAAAATGTCGGGCATAAGTGGAAAGGTTAACTCATGAATATTCGGACTACTAGCGATATAACGCATGATTTTGCCGAGGTCGTTCGGCCGATCCAGAATAATATTTACACTGCCGAGGGTCATGCGGCATGAACCATAGATGCATTTATATACTGTCGAGGTGTTCGGCCCGCTCCACAAGAAAATGAAGGAAGTTATCGAATTACGAGACGCGTATTTACAATACAGCACATGAGCATAAAATGAATATAATCTTTAACATTTGTCAAATAACTCGCCCACAACTCAAAATGTTTAGGTTTGGCCTAGTGTACATATATTTATTTCTAAATCGATTTCAATTATAACTTTAATCAATTGAGCCAGCATAATGAGTTCAAATAATTCAAATATTACATGATAAGATCCTAAATCTACTCGGACATAAACATGCTATACCTACGTACGGACTCTCGTCACCTCGTGCGTACGTAGCACTCACAACAAGTTGCACATAACAATAAATATCACCTAGGGGTAGTTTCTCTCTCACAAGGTTAGACAGGAGACTTACCTCGCTCCGAAGTTCCATAACCGGCTCCAACGTCACTCAAACACCTCAACCCGATGCCCGGCTCTTCAAAACTAGTCAAACAACGTGCAAACCAATCAAAATATACCCCAATACGTATAATCTAACAATTTATAATGATTCCCAACTCCGCTCAAAAACCAACAAAGACAACCATCATTCCCACGTTCCCGGATTTCGAATATTTCCGGAGATAAACTTTACCCATAATACTAGAACTAAAATATATAACTTATTCCAAATTCCATGTTCAATTTCGTGGTCAAAAACCAAAAATACAAAATTCTAGGTTTTCTAACAAAATCCCATGTTTCTACAAATTTTCATGTTTAAATCCATATACAAACTATGTATTTAACTTGTAATATTTGGGTGTCACTTACCTTGTGTTTCTTAAAGAAACTCTCCCCTTGAAGCTCTCCAAAATCGCCCCAACCAAGTGAAAATGGAAGAAAATGTGCCAAATTCCGTTCTTAAAAGAACACACTTCCCAGCAACCTCTCGCACCTGCGATCACTTGACCGCTTCTGCGGTTCCGTAGGTGTGGACAAAATACCGCTTATGCGGTCCCCCTTCAGCCCCCATGCCTTCGCATCTGCGAAGTCGCACCTGCGACCAAGAATCCGCTTCTGCGATCTCGCAGGTGCGGCACAAACCTCGCACCTGCGCCTCCAGCCTGCCTCACTCCCTACCACTTCTGTGACCCTTGGGCCGCTTCTGCGGTCATGCAGGTGCGTAAATTCCTTCCCACATGCGGCCTCTTCCTAGCTCTCTTATAGCCGCTTCTGCAGTCCACTGCCTTGCTTCAGTGAGCCGCTTCTGCGATGAAGCTTCCGCAGAAGCGGTTGCACCAGCAACCAGAATCCTCCATCTTTTCCTTAAGTCCAAAATCCGATCCGTTAACCATCCGATATCCACCCAAGGCCCCCCGGGACCTTGACCAAATATACCAATACGTCCCAAAATACAATACGAACTTAGTCGAAGTCTTAAACCACGTCAAACAACACCAAAATCATGAATCGCGCCTCGAATCAAACTTATAAATTTTTAAATTTCCAAATTCTATATCTTGTGCAGAAACGTATCAAATCAATCAGGAATCACTTCAAATTTCACACACGGGTCATCAATGACATAACGAAGCTATTCCAAAGCTCGGAACCCCAAACGGAAATCGATAACATCAAAATCCACTTCAAACCAAACTTAAGAAATTCTTAAACCTTCAAAATGCCAACCTTCCATAATAAGTACCGAAATGCTCCCAGGTGATCCGATACTCAACCCGAACACATGCCCAAGTCCGAAATCATCATACAAACCTATTGGAACCTTCAAATCTCGATTCCGAGGTTGCTTACTCAAAAGTCAAACCTTAGTCAATTCTTCCAACTTAAAGCTTTCGGAATTAGAACTTTCTTTCTAAATCAATCCCGAACTTCCCGAAATTCAATTCCGACCACATGTACAAGTCATAATACCTGAAGTGAAGCTACGCAAGGACTCAAACCACCGAACGACGCGCTAGAGCTCAAAATGACCAGTCGGGTCATTACATGCTCCCCCACTTAAACATACGATCGTCCTCGAACGTGCTAAGGACTACTCCGGAGTTGTCCAAAATCTCTGTTTAACACCTCGTGCACCTACCCATGCCACCACAATCCAGTTGGACACATTAGCTCGAGTAAGACTGAAGATCCTCCATTTTATTTAGTCAATAAACCTTAGAACCAAATTCCAACCTTCGCGTTTCTCTACAAGTCTTGGTTCTAACATACGAACACTGTACCAATCACTACACACTGTACCAAAACATGATCATGCACCTATGCTGAAATCACATCATGCACCATATAAGTCGATTGCCCATAATAACATCCTCCAACCACAATAGCTGTAATTTCACGAATCCGATGCACGCAATACATCTCATGATGCATATACATCCTGTTCCAACTCTCGCAATACTGCCACGATGAAAGAGACATGTAGATACTCAGAACCACCTGCCGAATCAATAATTCATGGAGTCTCTCCTCCTGACAAGGACCATTACCTAATTCTGAACTTAATAATAATATTTTCTCTTTAATGTACCTTATATAAATATGATTGCACTAATTTCAGGTCCAATAATCTTGTCTCACCCAGTACAAGCTGCTCAGACAATAAGCCGTCTCGGACACTGCCACAAATCCTATATGACGCCCACAATGCGCCAACAAGATACAACTCAAATATGATACATAAGGAAGAACGAACTCTGGAGAAGGACTACCCAGCCCGCGTAACGAATAAAACAGCCGAATAGATTTTGTGAACCTACCTCAAGGATGAAAACAAGGCACATAAAATAAGTGTAAGGAACTATGCTCAATATCTCGTTGTTGCGGCGTGCAACCTGATCCAACATGACCCTGTTGCGGCGTGCAAATCAATCCGGAATGAATTCAAATTTCACACATGAGTCATAAATGACATAATGAAGCTATTGGCTTGGAATCCCAAACGAACATCGATAACATCAAAATCCACTTCAAACCAAACTTAAGAAATTCTTAAACATTCAAAATGCCAACCTTCCATAATAAGTACTGAAATGCACCCCCGCGATCCGATACTCAACCCAAACACACGTCTAAGTCCGAAATCATCATACGAATCTATTGGAACCTTCAAATCCCGATTCCGAGGTCGTTTACTCAAAAGTCATACTTTAGTCAATTCTTCTAACTTAAAGCTTCCGAAATTAGAATTTTCTTTTCAAATCAAGCCCGAACTTCCCTAAATTCAATTCCGACTACACATACAAGTCATAATACCTGAAGTGAAGCTACTCAAGGACTCAAACCGCCGAACGATGCGCTAGAGCTCAAAACGACCAGTCGGGTCATTACACCTGTTTAGGCTATTTATCATGATTATTGAGAGCTCGAGAGACTGGAGAGATTGATGACTGAGTGAGGCCAAGGGCCAAATTGTGAGGATATTTATGGGATTGGGCTGCATGCCGTATCATGTTTATTTGATTCATTCCACAATTGGCTTATTATAGGGCTTGGGCTGAAGAAGCCCCTCCGGATTTTGCACACCCACAGTGAGCGTAGGTATCTATTAAGTGTGAGTGCCGAGTGACTGTGAAGAATGAGTGACTGTGAGGTTGGAGTGGATGGGAGATGAGTGACTGTTACTCTAAGAATATGCACTTGATTTCATTACTGTGTACTTCAGCTGGCATATATCAATGTCATGTAGTTTCTGAGAGATACTATATCCTGTTTCAATTGAACTTGACACGAATTAACTGTTTTGGCTTCAAATGTCGACTTGAAAGCATGTCTATTTTACTGTATTGTATTTTTTGTAATTGAACAGTCTCCATGAAGCTCGTCACTACTTTCAGTCCAATAGTTAGTCATGTTACTTACCGAGTTGGTTGTACTCACGCTACACCCTGCACTTCGTGTGCAGATCCAGGTATTTTCGGATACGGTGGATGCTGATTATCTGAGTAGCTTGATCATTCGAAGGTTTCGAGGTAGCTGCCCGGCGTTCGCAGACCTTGACTCTCCCTCCCTATCTTTCAGCTTTATGTATAGTTTCAATTTGTTTTTCATAGACAGGATTTTCAGACTTGTGTTGTATAGACGCTCATGTACTCAGTGACACCGTGGTTTTGGAAATTTTTGAGTTGAGTTCTGACCTTTTATCCAGTTTATGAAAGCTTTATATTATTCAAACCTGTTTTAGTTCATCTTTTATATAATAGTGTTAAATATTATTGAGTTGTCGGCTTGCCTAGTACTACATTAGGCGCCATCACGACAAGCTAAGTTTTGGGTCGTGACACTATGACATAACACTTTTAAATTTTTATGTTAGTACAACCATTACTGTTATTGAATCTTACCAATATTTCTCTTTATTTTATATTCATAAAATTAAAATATTTTTTTAGTTAAGCTCAATACTTGAATTTTTAAAAATAAATAGAATTGACTTAGATTACTATATTTGTGATTGCTAATATTTGTTCTTACTCCCGAGCATGATTTAATGAAAAATAATTAGTTGATATTAAAATTCTAAATATATGAAAAATAATTGAATGACTGTTTTATTATTTAAAAGAAATACTCGTAAACCTTGAAAAAGTACTCCTAAAACTGAAAAAAGAGAAAGATAAGGACTCCTAAACCAAGGAAAGAAAAATAAACACTACTAAATCTAAACTTTTATAACAAAGAAAAAACTCGTAAACCCAATATAAAAAACATAATCGTGAAATACTTTGAATTCAATACCCTAATTCTAAATAGAGTTTATACGAAGGATTCCAATTAAATAATATTGTATGATTTTTTTAGCTCAAAGTTCTAAGTGTTAGATAAATAATTAAGTGATAATTTCAAAATATTAGAGAAATAATTAAATAAGTATTCCTACAATTAAGGAAAATAACTTAAATTACTGTCACGGCCCACAACCCACTATAGGCCGTGATGGTGCCCAACGTCGCTGTTAGGCAAGCCAATGATGAACCATCTAAATAATTATTCATTTTATTACTTTTGAAATCACAAGTTTTATTAAATAAAGAATTTAATGCATTTGTAATTACGGATACACATAATATTAGTAAGATATAAAATAAAAATGTGACAATATTAAAGAAAAACCATTAACATCAACTAGAATATCCCAAAACCAGGTGTAACAAGTGCATGAGAATCCGTGTGGTGCGAATGGTAACATGGGATGCAGCTCACCGTAAAGTCCCCACTATAGCTGCGCCTTTGCACCCAAATGACCACCAGAAATATATACCTGCACAATAAGTGCAGAAGTGTAGTATGAGTACGTAAATCAACGTGTACCCAGTAAATATCTAGCCTAACCCTGGAGGAGCAGTGACGAGGGGTCGGCATTGACACTTACTAGTGGTCCAATAAATAAACATGTAATAAATTATAAATGAATATGAGACACAACAATAATAATGAAGAAAGGACTGTAACTTAGCAAAAATCCTCCAACATTTGTGACAATGTGAATTTTTCAAAATCTCATATACTATCTCAATAGATAAGAAATATCAAGTGCTATCTTCATCAATTAGGAATATCATATAAATGCCAGGTCTCAATCAAAGAAAACTCTCATGAATACTCGGACTTCTAGAGATATTGCGCACGACTATACCGAGATCATACGGTCCGATCTAGAGTGGTGTGTGCACTGCCGAGGGTCAACTGGCAAGAACTAGAGATGCATCTCAATATACTGCTGAGGCGTTCGGCCTGATCCACAGGAAAAAAAGAAACTTATCAAATTACGAGCCATGTGCTTACAACACAAGTACAAGAGCACAAAGTAAACATGACTTTTATCGTTTATGAAATATCTCGCCAAACAACTCAAGGTGATAAAGCTCGGCATAATATATTCCCAAATCAATTTTAATTATAAATTCAATTAATTAAGATGGCAAATTGAGTTTAAATAATTCAAATATTATATGATAAAGTCCTAAGTCTACCCGGACATATATATGTTTTAGCTACGTACGGACTCTCGTCACCTCGTGCATACGTAGCATCCACAACTAGTAGTACATAATAATTTACTAACTACGGGGTAGTTTCCCCCTCACAAGGTTAGACAGGAGACTTACCTTGCTCTAAAATACGATAATGGGCTTCAACGCCTCTCTAACATCTCAAACCAATGCCCATATATCTAAAACTATCCAAACAATGTGCAAACCAATCAAAATATACCCAACAACTCTTAATTAACCAATTTATAACAATTCTCAACTCCGCTCAAAAAGTCAACAAAGTCAATTCCCTGACCCGCATGCTCGGATTTCGAATATTTTTGAAGATAAACATTTTTCATAACACCACGAACTCAAATATATAATTTATTCCCAATTTCATGTCTAATTTCGTGGTCAAAATCCAAAAATACTATTTCTGGGTTTTCATCAAAACATTTCACAATTTATATCAAATTTCATATTAAAATCCATATATAACCCATGTATTTATCTTACAATAAGTGGGAATAACTTAGCTCATGATATATGGCGAAAATAATCTTCAAGAATCACCCTAATTCGTCCCATATGTGCTCCAAGAACTTAAAAGTGAAGAAATGAGCTCAAAATCTCGAAATTAGATGTTTAATAATGTCAGGCCTCCTTCTTCACGATCGCGGTAATTAGCCACGCGATCGCGGTTAACAAAAGATTCAGCAACGTTTCCTTCAACGCGATCGCGGCCAAAATTCTGCGATCGCAATGTACAAATTGCGTTTTCATCTTCACAGACACCCTTAAGTATAATAGTCATAACATTTTGTAAAAAATTCCAAATAACAAACGGATTGATTTTCTGAAAACTAGATTCAAAGTTCTACAATATTTGATTTTTGGATTATTCCCAAATTCTTTATAGATTGCAAGATATAAGCTCCCGAAGTCAGACCACTGACATCAAAAATTCCTTTTACGCGATTGCGAACTTCCTTCCGCAACCGCGACACAAGGCCTGGAACAACACTTTGCTCTTTGCAATCACAGCCCAAACCTCCGCGATTACATTTCACACCCTCGACACCAGTTATCAGCAGTTCCAAAAGGCCTAAAAGTGGTCCGGAACCGCCCCAAAATTCACCCGAGGTCCGAGGAACCCCGTTCAATCATTCTAACAAGTTTATATACTCTATGTAAACTTGTCCGAAGGCTCGTAACACATATTATAACATCGAAACCAAGAATTAAAGATCAAACTCAATTTCTTAAACTCTCTTAACTTTCAAACCTTCATCCTTCACCGAACGCATTCGAATCACACATAAACATTCTGGAATGACGCCAACTTTTACGTAAAAGTCACAAATCACAATACGAACCTATTCCAAGGCTCGGAATCCTAAACGGACATCGATAACCCCAAAGTCCACTTCAAATCAAACTTAGGAAATTCTTAAACCTTCAAAATGCCAACTTTCCACATTAGCCGCTCAAACGCTTCCGGACCATCCGATACTCAACCCGGACATACACCCAAGTCCAAAATATCATACGAATCTATTGAAACCTTCAAATCCCGATTCCGAGGTCGTTTACTCAAAAGTCAAAACTTGGTCAACTCTTCCAACTTAAAGCTTCCTAATTGAGAATTTTCCTTCCGAATCAACTCCGAACTTCCTGAAATTCGATTCCGACTATACGTACAAGTCATAATGCATGAAGTGAAGTTACTCAAGGCCTCAAACCATCGAACGACGTGCTAGAGATCAAAATAACTGGTCGGGTCGTTACATTCTCCCCCACTTAAACATATGTCCATCCTCGAACGTGCCAAGAACTGCTTCAGAGTTGCATAAAATTGTTGTTTAACACCTCGTGTACCTACCCGTGCCACCACAACCCATATGAGCACATTAGCTCGAGCTAGACTGAAGATCCTTCCTTTTATTTTATCCCTTAAGCCTTAGAACCAAATTCCAACATCCGGAATTCTCTACGAGACCTGATTCTAACATACGAACACCGTATCAATCTTAACATGTTTGCACCAAAACATGATCATGCACCTATGCTAAAATCATACAATGCACCGCATAATTGGTATGCCCATAATAACATCCCCCAACCGTAGAAGCTACATATTCACTAACCTGATACTCGTAGTATACTTCATAACACATATAAGCCCTGATCCAACTCTAGCAATACTGCAACGATGAAATCGACACGTAGAAGCTCATAACCACCTGCCAAATCAATAATTCCTGGAGTCTCTCCGCTTGAAAAGAACCATTTCCTCATTCTGAACTGATTACTGATATTTTCCTCCTAATATACATTATACAAGTTCAATTGCACTAATTCCAAGTCCAGCAACCTCGTCTCACCCAGTACAAGCTGCTCGAGCAATAAGCCACCTCAAACACCGTAAAACACCTCATATGATGCCACCAATGCGCCAACAAGCTACAACTCAAATAAGACCTATAAGGAAGAATGAACTCTAGCAAAGAACTATCCAGCCCGCGTAACTAATAAAATGGCCAAACAGATGCTATGAACCTACCTTAGAGAATAAGAAACAAGGCACACAAATAAGTATAACGATTTGTACTCAACATCTCACTGTTGCGGCGTGCAACCCGATCAACACATGATACCGTTGCAGCATGCAACCCGATCCAAACATGACACTGTTGCGGCATGTAACCCGATCCAAACATGACACTGTTGCGGCGTGCAACCCGATCCAAATAACATACCCATGGTGGCGTGCCACCCAATCCACACATAACAATAAATAAGGAAATACTCATCAAGCCATAATGCTCATAGCTACGAAATACCCAAATATCAACCACAAGCACGCCAAGTGCATAAATACAACCTTGAGGAGACGGATAGTGCCATGCACTACAAAAATTCAAGCACGACTAAGGTGAAATAAACGACCTGCATCTAGAGAGCCATCTTGCTCATATAACACCACAAGATACATGGGATCACAACACATGCGTGAATAATCAAGTCGTCTCATAACCCACATGACATAATATAGTATTACATAGAATAGATGACTACAAGAATAACATCCAACACTCGAAGACTCCTCCATAAGCAATGCTGAATGAACACATCCGACCTGATGTAGAGCATACATTCACATTAGATCTACTAACGGACCTCAAGCCAATTTTGATCATCCCATACTAGGCTAATAACCTTTCAATGATCCACAATGACCCTATTCATGACACATACGAGCAGCCGTCAAATCCGGAACAAACTTCCACAGTCCACAACCTAAGGAATAGAGTGCCTCTCAGTCATAACCTCTCTTATTGGCGACATTACCAAAATCTCCATACCTGATTTCAATCTCTAACAATCGAATGACTAACACGTCACACTTATATGATTTTCCCGTGGGATATACTCCCACGACCTTCCACACCATGTAGTAAAAATGAACATTAATGGCCATCGACCATGTTATTTCTATAGTTCTAGTCAAGCATCCATATTTCAATACCCAACACTTCTTCCACAAAATACACCATCCTCAGGCTACCCGAAAATAGTGCCAGCATACTCTGAACATCTAAAATCCTCCCTCGCTCCTCCGAGCTCGTGACATTCTTATCAAAACCGAACCGCAACCTTGATCCTCAATTTTCAATTTCCATACCGCTCACTGCACCTATCATGCTGCTATGTGAGACTCCAAGGATTTCATCATAACCCCTGAACCACCACTAGAATAAACACTTCATCTACTAGAACCCCTTTCACTCCACTTATTGCAGAAGAATAATTGCAACACGCAACCGAATTCCCATAACCGCAGAAAATGCAAACCTCAAGTCGTGGTCTAAACTGCCATAACTCTTTCGGGATCCATTTACACATAACAAGGCCATCAGAATCAAATACCCCCAAATCAATCAAATTACGGTGGTTGTCATGCCCGCACGTACAACCACGAATCACATGTATAGCCTTACCACACCGAAGGAACTGATCATTTCCACAACCATGCTGATTCAAACCATTACTAACTGACTCAACTTCTTCTAATTTACTCTTGACTTGCCTTCGAAATAATAGTTCTACTCAAACACATAACAGACCTCAAACAACACTCATCCTGAGTGACCCAAATCACGAGACCACATCATCTCAATTCCCATCAACCATCTCATACCCTCCTTATGCACTCAATAGTATCTCCAACTGATACACATGTTCTAAAAGACCTCCTGTGAATCCCAAGTTGTTTCCTTCATCTCTCTAACATCGCACCACAGACCCGATGACATTGACATAAATACTCCAAGTCTCTTTCACACTTCGCTGCAAAACTAATTCCTTAGCCACATGACGAACTCGAAGATCCTCAGGCACCGAACTTTACTTCTTGAACCCACTAGAACCATTGTTGAGAGTCACCCACTATGACATGGTCCTGGGTATATAACCAAACACTAGTGCTCCTTTAGCACATGAACACTTCCAATAAAGCAACCAGATGAATTCTTTTCCTTGTACATCACATCCATAATAAGCATAAACTCTGAGTCATCCCAAAATCTACACATGCATCGATAAGGAAAAATGTAGCACACATTCATCAAGTTCTTTGCCCGAATTACCCTTGATGTTTTCTTTCCTTATTCATAACTAATCTACCAATGTACTGATAACCCGATATTGCCAAGGCACACAACCACATGACCCAATCGTAGACGATGTGCTCCCCCACTTAACTTTAAGCTACGATCACATAAATTCATAACCCACAATGACTCCTCCTTCTCAGTCACCATGATCTCTCACCGTTAATCCGCCAAGTTTCTCGCAATCTCTTGTTAAACATTTCCTAAAACATTCTAAATTATCATCCACAATCGCACCTTCGACCTCCTGACAGTCATACCATCTTCTTCAAGTGATTCAAGCTCACATTGTAGTACATACCTCCCGCTGGGTAGAAAGTAGAACTCTTCGTAGAAACTTCATCAAAAATCACGCAACAACTAACCAACTCACAGGAGATAGCCCACTTGTGTAATTCCATATGAACATCTTCCAACGACATTGTCGTGGTTACAACTACCATGAAATCAGTAAACCTTCCTGAGCTCATGATCATCCATTAGCTGTAAGAGTCCGTTCATTCCCCCATTAGCATTAACTGAAGACCCAAATATACGTTTTAGAACTCAAAGTCATGTTGCATCCCAAACGATAATCAAGCTTTCGCACCCCTCTTCATCCCAAGAAAACTCATTTTCATCATATTTAACCTTCCTCAGTATCGTAGTCACCATCCCAAATGAATTTCATAGAATCATTGTCCGCCATGATCCCCAAACGCTCTAAACTTTCTCGAGGCATATGGCTATCCTACCACAGAATCCATACACTACTCTGCCACTCCCACTTCAGTTAACCCATCTCCTTAAGCAACTATTCGGCCCCTGTTGTTCATACTTGACCTGCTAACAATTCAACCACCGCGAGACACCTCCCACCATGTCTTTCCTCCTCCTTCGCTGCCAAAATACTGCCTCAGATCAAACTCTATAATTGTAGCACCCGAACGAATAAATTGCCACCAATTCTAAGCCTCCATAAAGATCATCTCTCTCGGGCCATCAACACTAGAAGCACTGATTCGACTTTAAAGCCGCCATACACCGCCATCTCTGATAACCACTATGTAGGCACCATTCCACAACACTTTTCCCCGAAGGCAAATCAATGGAGACCATACACCAATGAGCCTTAATGCGTGCCAACAAGGACGACGACACCACATCACAAATTAAAATTCCATCATGTCCGAAAATATCAAGTTTTACTACTCTATCAACTAAGGCTTGAACATCCATAGTCTGATTGCCTTTCCTCCGTTGGAATTAAATGTCGAACCTCTAAACCATGAACCGAGAAATCCTTCTTTCGAGTCATTTACTCCCGCGACACATAAATGAGTAACCTACCATTCACAATAGCACGGCGCGATAACAACGCGTGAACCTTATAATACACCATGCATAACCTCAAAACTGTAGGCAACTATCACGCCCCGACCTCGAGGAGCACGACCAGCGCTCAACCGAGATACCCCAGTCGAGCAAGCCTGTACAATACCTTCTACCCAACTCACCCATGATTAAATAGAAGAATATATTTTATTAATTAGACAGTAAGAGGTCATATGAACAACACCAGTTCATTCCCATTAGTTACGTCATTAACAAGTCTCTAAAAGAGTAAACTGTACAATCATAGTTAAAGTGGAACAGATGATACGATTACAACATTTTTAGTTTAACCTTATCAAAAGTAGATACAACCCACATTATGTCTACGGAGCTTCTAACAGGAACAAAAGAGTACTACGACGGTGCCGGCAACATGGCCCCGGCTATACCTCAAAATACTATGTTCACGGAACAAGAGATACATGTCCCCGTAATGAAGTGGGCCTCACTAAGTCAGCTTAGGAGAGGGTGTGCTGCTATCACTGATCAATACCACCTGTTATGGAACCACCTGCATACATTAAAGATGCAGCGCCCCCGGTAAAAGGGACGTTAGTACATGTCAAATAGTACCAGTACAAAAACCAAACACATATGCAAGGACTTAAAAATACAACATGAATATGATAAATCAAGGTAACAATAAAAGGCTTAGTTAGCCGTTAAAGCCATAGCAAATTTGTTAAGAGCTTTCCATAACATTTATAAATTCATAAGTCGGGGATCCTCTACAACTACCTTTACACACAAAGCGGCCATGCCGCCTCACCCCAATATATGTGTGTGGAGGAGAAATCACAATACCATAAACTCTACACAAAGTGGCCACGCCACCTCACCCTAATGTATGCGGGTGGAGGTGTATTCACAATGCCACAAACTCTACACAAAGCAGCCCTGCCGCCTCACCTCGATGTATGCGGGTGGAGGTGAATTCACAATACCACAACTCTACACAAAGCGGCCCCGCCGCCTCATCCCAATGTATAGGGGTGGAGGTATATTCAAAATGCCACCCCTTGGATTCCCAAAACAATAATAGTTTGTACAAAAGAGTTCCCTTTTAAATCAACCATTTAGCACTGTTGGCCTTACCAACTGTAAGTTCACAAGGTCTCATCATATGAGAAATAAGTGTTTAATCACATTGATTTCATACAATATCTTCTCCCAAAAGGGGGTATAACATAATTAAGTCAATAATAGAGAATCATTAACACACGAGGGTTCCAACACGTTATTCCAATCGGGAATCAATTTTAATAGTTTGAATACCCCACATCAATAGCGTTTCAAGTTCGACTACATATGATAGAATTTTACAAGGATTCGGAGATTCTGATACTAGAAGAAGAGTTTAGCCTTCATGCCTCGAAAGAGCTTTTTGTAGTGCCACAATAATGTCCCAACACTCCTAACGATGCCAATCTATAGAGGAGGAGAGAATTATAAGCACGATTAGAGGAATTCACATGGCAAGGGCTGTTCTGATTATGACCCGACCTTTCCTTCAATTAATTTAAGAAAAAAACCACCCAAGATGGTTTAACAACCTCCCCACAGTCTCTTTTAGCTCGTGCATGTGATAAATCTTCCCTCATCACCCATAATCAACCCAAACCCGAAATTGAAGAATTGGGGGAAGAAATTCTTACCTTTTTGAAGCCCTAGCAAGTTCCTTTTGATGGAATTCCAAGGTTTGATCAAAGTAGAGTAGTGAAATCCTTAGTCCTCCCTTCCCTCTCTCTAGAATAGCTCTCTCCTCTCTCTAAAATGTCAGGTAATCCCCCAAAAATGAACCCTTAGGCTAAATAAATGAAATGGAGATCGGGTTATAAAATTAGAAAAATAAAGCCCTGACACATATCTGCTGCTTCTGCGGTCCGCAAAATAGACCACATAATGGCCCTCTGGAATTGGGCACCCCTGCCTCACTCTGCGACCAATCTGCGATCTGCAGACCTATTCTGCGGTCGCATAATGCGCCACAGAACAACCCTCCAAAATTTTTTGTGTTGGGTCTATGATGGGTTATGCGGCCTGCAAAATAATTATGTGGCTGCATAATGGTCCAAACATTTGCCCAAATTTTTTGCCTCAGTCTGCGGCAGATCTGCGGTCCGCAGATCAGTTTTGTGACAGCAGAATGGACAACAGAAAATGCCTTGTATTTCCAAAATTTTTCTTCAACTCCCCAACGCACTGTTCAACCCAAAAAGTTTGAACCGTGGCCCTACAATTGCCAACAAATAAGCCTACTTCGGCACCACGAAACCCCGGGTCTTAGGTAAAATTTTATGGGACCTTACAACAAAACTAGCATTGGGCGAAAATTGTAGCACCCCAAAAAATTTGAAGTACTTAAGCGCTATTAAGCAAGTTGATGTGCGCTAATTATATTATTTTGTGTGCAGACGAAGACTATTAATTTGATGGATATCAATTGGATATGATAATAAGTTTACGAGGCATATTATAAGTGATGTAGGGTCTAAGGATAGCCCTAAGTCTAAGTCAAGTTGGAAATTACATGATGGACTAAAGTTCCAAATGAGTACGCACAAGATCAAACTTTGGATGCGTATATCTACATATATATATAAGGATTTATTGTTGTAAAACTTATCCAATGAAAGATCATTGAGTCTAGTTTCTAACGCTTCAAACCGTTTGTCATTTGGACATTCCTACAAGAAGTTATGACCAAATTACCAAAGGCTGGCGGAGGAGCCTGCGGATGCAAAGCATCCGAGGCCGCGTCCGAAAGAGAGGCTGGCAGTGAAGTGCTGCCATAGCATCCATGTCCGCATCCGAGCATCAAAGAGGAGTGAAGTGGGGATGCGAAGCATCCAGGTCCGCATCCGAAACCCAGAAATCTGGGCCTATAAATACAAGGTCGGGGGAGGGGAGTATTTTGATTATTTGGGGGTTAGGGTTCTTGAGGTGAAGGGGCGATTTTGAGCTCAAATCAAGTCCAATAAACCAAGGTAAGTTGTTAATGATGTTTTTTGGTTGATTACTACTAAATATACATGAGTTCTAACATCATTCTTGCATCCAAATACTAGATTTCTTCATCAAATCCTCAAGAACACAAAATCATCAAAGTTGTGATTTTTCAAGATTTATCTACTAGAGGTAATTCCAGTGCTTCAAACTCGTTTATTATGAGTAGTGAGAAGTATTTGAAGCATTTGTTACAAGTTTTAATGGTTGAAATATTAGATTATAAAGCTCTAGTTCATGGCATGAATAGTGCTTTTGAGAAAATAAGAGAGAAGGTGAATGGTAATCTTGACAATAAAATTTATGAATACAATGAACCTATGGAAATAATTGTTAGCAAAAGATAGAAGTGATCAACTAAGTAATCACTCGAATTGTATATTTTGCAAGTGTTGATTATGGAAGACGATGAATAGTAACTTGGTGGCAATGGACAATTGATGTAGTATCATTAATGACTTCGAATGGGTACTAAACCATAAGAATGAAGTTGAATGGTCTAGCATGTAAAACTATTTGGCGATTTGAGTTGTTGGAGGCTTGTAGCCAACTTATGAGCCATATATGGATGTTGATCAATATCTTAGGTCATATTTTGATGTAATTAGGATATCTAATTGTAGATATCGACTTGTTAGTGATGTTGAGCATTTTAATCAACATTAGAATGATGGAGGAGGATTGAAAGCTTGAGAATGTTAATAAAGCGAAAGCGAGGTAAGTTGATTAGAACTTACTCTTCTTGAGGGACTTTCTCTAAAAGCATATTTTAAGTTAATACTTAAGTTATTTGCAAATGTGCTTTCATGCTTGTGGGGACAAACAAGTACGGATGCCTCCATGTACTAGAATATTATGTTGCATATGTAGTGTCATGCCGTTTTATGAAATTTTATTATAAACCTTGTTAGCAGAATGACACTCAAGGTAAATGTTATAAGTTTTTATCAAAACTTACATATGGACAAGAGTATACATATTTGAGTGCTAAAGATAAGTATTCATGAAAAGTATTTCTTTTGTAATTAACGAACAGAATAGCATTTGTGGTATCTTTTAAAGATTGATGTTAAAGTGCTAAAGGTTGTAGCATGTAAAAGGTTATTTATTTAAATTTTGTTCAAATGATTTGGATTTACTATAAATGCTACGATTTGATAAAAATAGATCATTTGAGAGTTACTTGTGTTCACCGAGATGTATCAAATATTTTGGGAGTTACTTGTGTTCACCGAGATTAACTTCGGATATATCGTGTTCGTTGTCATGAAACTACATGTGCCGGTGTAGGCGTAGATGGCCACTTTGTGGTATAGACTATGGCAGAGTGCTCTCCCTCGAGAGAGTACTATTTTGTGCTATTATTAGCATGGCCGAGTCGATTCGTACGACACTACGATGAGACGACCTGAGCAAGCAGGGTATATGATACTTGCCGCTAGGTACATAACCTAGTTGACCTTCTTGTGTCAGTGATGGTATAGTACTCCCAATGAAAAGTAAGGATGATTTTCTTATGTTTAGGCCTAAGGAGCCGAAAGTGATTCCGATGACTTAAAGCAAATGGAATAATTTTGTATGATATTATCCAAAATCTTGGATTGATGTAAATGCTTTAAAAGTGTATATTGTGGGTTATATTTCACTTGGTTGTTATTAAAAATAACAAGGGTCGTGAATTGATTAAATTTCTTATCGTTTTATATCAAATATTGGTACATTGGTTTTGATAGAGTTTGTCCCAAGAACTTAAGTTAGAGAGAGTCTATGACACTTATTGAGTACTGTTGTAGTGTACTCAGCCCTTAGGGGCCCCCCCTCCAGGGCCCTGCTTACTTTACATGTTTCAGGATGATGTATGATACACGGCATGTGGTCAGTCCAGGGTGACTCTCTTTCCGAGGTATTATGAAGCACCACTTTTATTTTGTGGTAGCTATCATGTTCTTCCTTATTTTATTTTGTTGGAACTACTCCAACCATTGGTTCTAATCTTTGGTATAGAGGCTCCATAGATAGTTGTGAAAGGTTATAATAACGGAGTTGTACACGACATACATGAAAGTATATTTATTTTACTTAGTCTCATTGTTATTGTCATGAAAGACATCATGTGTGATTTTGAATTGGAAAATATTTTATTATTTAACTTGAAAATGTATATGATTTTCAAGGAGTTTCCGCAGTTAAATTGGTTTTCATGCATATGATTTGGGTGCATCACATGGTTTGGTTCACTCGGATCGGGTAGTGTGCGGGGTGCCGGTCACGTGGATTTTGGGTCGTGACAGAAATGGCGGAGCGCCCTTCCACAAGGAGACGATAATAGCCCACTTGAATACGCAGGGAGAAACATCATGCACTACATCTGCAGTACCACCACAACTCCTTGATGCTCAATTGACAACAAGCGCTCAACATCGTATAAGAGTGAGTAGGAATGAATTTAAGGCATAAGCTTCAATGGAATTAAATCGCACGACGAGGAATCAAGAAGGGAAGTGCTCCTAACAGACATGTAGCTTTTCGAAGATAAGTACAGACGTCTCCGCACCGATTCGTAAGACTCTACTAGACTTGCTCATGACTTGTGAGATCTAAGTGAATTTAGAGCTCTGATACTAAGTTGTCACGACCCATAACCCACTATAGGCCGTGATGGCGCCCAACGTCGCTGTTAGACAAGCCAACGGCGAACCATCTATATAATTATTCATTTTATTACTTTTGAAATCACAAGTTTTATTAAATAAAGAATTTAATGTATTTGAAATTACGGATACATAAAATATTAGTAAGATATAAAATAAAAATGTGACAATATTAAAGTAAAACCATTAACATCAACTAGAATATCTCAAAATCCGGTGTCACAAGTGCATGTGCAACTACTAAGAAATACAATACCAATACAACATCTGTCTGAAATGTAAAATAGACAGGATAACATAAATGAATATGAAGGAGACTCTATATGGTGCGGATCGTAATATGGGATGCAGCTCACTGTAAAATCCTCGCAATAGCTGCGCCTTTGCGCCCAATTGACCACCAGAAATACATACATGCACAATAAGTGCAGAAGTGTATCATGAGTACGTAAATCAACGCGTACCCAGTAAGTATCTAGCATAACCCCGGAGGAGTAGTAACGAGGGGTCGACATTGACACTTACTAGTGGTCCAATAAATCGACATGTAATAAACTATAAATGCATATGAGACACAACAATAATAATGAAGTAAGGACTATAACTAGCAAAAATCCTCCAACATTTGTGACAATGTGAATTTCACAAAATCTCATATACTGTCTCAATATATAAGAAATTTCAAGTGCTATCTTCAACAGATAAGGAATATCATATAAATGCCAGGTCTCAATCAAAGAAAATTTTCATGAATACTCGGACTCCAAGCGATATTGTGCACGATTATACCGAGGTCGTACGGCTCGATCCAGAGTGGTGTGTACACTGCCAAGGTTAGACCGGCATGAACCAGAGATGCATCTCAATATACTGCTGAGGCGTTCGGCCTAATCCACTGAAAAGGAAGAAACTTATCGAATTACGAGTCACATTCTTACAACACAAGTACAGGAGCACAAAGTAAACATGACTTTTATCGTTTATGAAATATCTCGCTAAACAACTCAAGGTGATAAAACTCGACATAATGTATTTCCAAATCAATTTTAATTACAAATTCAATTAATTAAGCTAGCAAATTGAGTTCAAATAATTCAAATATTATATCATAAAGCCCTAAGTCTACCCGGACATAAATATGCTTTTAGCTACGTACGGACTCTCGTCACCTCGTGCGTATGTAGCATCCACAACTAGTAGCACATAATAATTTAATACCTACGGGGTAGTTTTACCCTCACAAGGTTAGATAGGACACTTACCTCGCTCCAAAATCCGATAACCAGCTTTAACGCCTCTCTAACACCTCAAACTGATGCCCATCGATTCGAAATATCCAAACAACGTGCAAACCAATCAAAATATACCCATTAACTCTTAATTAATCAATTTATAATAATTCTCAACTCCGCTCGAAAAGTCAAGAAAGTCAACCACGGCCCTACGTGCCCGGATTCCAAAAATGTTTAAAGATAAACATTTTCCATAGCACCACGAACTCAAATATATAATTTATTCCCAATTTCATGTCCGATTTCGTGGTCAAAATCCAAAAATACTATTTCTAGATTTTCTTCCAAAAGTTTCACAATTTCTATCAAATTCATGTTAAAATTCATATATAACCCATGTATTTATCTTACAATAAGTGGGAATAACTTACCTCATGATATATGGCGAAAATGATATTCAAGAATCACCCCAAATCGTCCTACATGTGCTCCAAGAACTTAAAAGTGAAGAAATGAGCTCAAAATCCCCAAATTAAATGTTTAATACACCTGTCAAGCCTCCTTCTTCACGATCGCGGTCATTAGCCACGCGATCGTGGTTAACAAAAGATCCAGTAGCATTTCCTTCATCGCGATCGCGGCCAAAATCTCGCGATCGCAATGTACAAATTGTGTTTTCTTCTTCACAGACACCCTTAAGTATAATGGTCATAACATTTTGTACAAAATTCTAAATGATAAAGGTTTGATTTTTAGAAAACTAGATTTAAAGGGCTACAACTTTTAGTTATGGATTATCCCCAAATTCCTTATAGATTGCAAGATATAAGCTCCCGAAGTCATACCACTGATAGCAGAAATTCCTTTTACGCGATCTCGAGCTTCCTTCCGCGATCGCAATTCACACGGCCTGGAACAACACTTTGCTCTTCGCAACCACGGCCCAAACCTCCGCGATCGCATTTCAACCCTCGACACCAATTATCAGCAGTTCCAAAAGGCCTAAAAGTGATCCGGAACCGCCCCAAAACTCACCTGAAGCCCGAGGAACCCCGTTCAATCATATTAACAAGTTTATATACCCTATGTAAACTTGTCCGAAGGCTCGTAATACAAATTACAACATCGAAACCAAGAATTAAAGATCAAACTCAGTTTCTTAAATTCTCTTAACTTTCAAACCTTCATCTTTCGCCGAACGCATCCGAATTACACGTAAACATTCAGAAATGACGTCAAATTTTACGTACAAGTCACAAATCACAATACGAACTTATTTCAAGGCTCGGAATCTCAAACGGACATCGATAACCCCAAAGTCCACTTCAAATCAAACTTAAAAAATTCTAAAACCTTCAAAATGCCAACTTTCCACATTAGGCGCTCAAATGCTTCCGGATCATTCGATACGCAACCCAAACATACGCCCAAGTCCAAAATCATCATACGAACTATTGAAATCTTCAAATCCCGATTCCGAGGTCGTTTGCTCAAAAGTCAAACCTTGGTCAACTATTCCAACTTAAAACTTCCGAATTGAGAATGTTCCATCTGAATCAACTCCGAACTTCCCGAAATTCAAATCCGACACCACGTACAAGTCATAATACATGAAGTGAAGCTACTAAAGGCCTCAAACCGTCAAACGACGCGCTAGAGATTAAAACGACCGGTCGGATCATTACAATTACTATTTTGTCCAACATGAAAGCTAGTTTTAAAGGTAAAAAAGACGAACGAGTGTACGTGAACACTATTCCAATGAGTATGAACTATTAAAATATTACATAAAATTCTATTAAACGTTGTGTTGAGTGAAATAAATGTTAAATAAAAAATAAGTTCTAGAAAATAGTAACTGTGGAACCTATCTTGCTAACACAATAAATAAAGAAACTATACCCCATTTAAGCCCTCAATCATATCAGTCAATATATTCAACTTAAAAGTCATTACAAAGTTTATAATATTATTACTTCAATTTCATAAATTACAATTCTTCATTTTTAGTTTTAGCAAGAATGCATTAACCCTTGAACATTTAATTTATTCCGTAAAAGTTTATTTAAAAAGTTATATATTCTTAATTTCATTATAGAAAACACAAATAAAGTAAACTAACCGACAAAAAATGCCTTTTTTCTCGCTGAGAAAGTACCAATTGTACTATTAGTTTAATCAATAAGAAAAAATATAGTAATTATTTTCAATATATTAGTTAGAACTAAGAGTTTATGATTGTAATAAAATTATATACAATTCATGGGTTCTAAAAAAATTATGTTAATAATATTATAGAAGCAGTGAAAATATAAAATTCATGTTAAAATTAAAATTAAGTTTAGTTCTACATGTTAGACAAATATTTTAAACGTAGATTTACTATTTGAAGAAAGAAAAATTATTTGTCATAAAAAGTATAAAAGTTGGTATGCAGATCAATTTTCACTATGTGACAATAAACTCTATATACTCTCTACACAATTTTAGGTTGAGAATATTTATTTTTCAAATTCAAATCATAACAACTAACCAAAAAGTTAGTTTTCAAAATAATTCCAACTAACACTAACTATGTTTTTTAAAACCAAAATCTTCGTTGTTTTCCGATAAATACAATATTTGGCTTTGTTCTGTTATACTTTTAAGCTTCATAATTTATTAAGGATGTTTTGGTTTGTTTGTCTTAATTATGTATATCGAAAGTTCTTTGTGTGGAATTAGGATTATTTATTCTATATGGAAGAAACATAATTACAATTACATGCTAGTAGTTATTTTATTCAATTCAAATAAGGAAAGAATTTACATAAATAAAAGTTTACTTAATTTTAAATTCCTAAATATTAAGACTTCCTAAAGAGTTCAAATAAGAAAATATTTAATAATTATAATTTTAGTTGATTGCAAAGTCCTAAATATTAGAAAAATAAAAAGTCCTAACTATTAGGGAAGTAATTAAATTATTACTTTGTCTAGTGTGAAATTTATTTTGAAGGGATAAAAAAGGCGAACGACATTTCGCTAACGATTTTCGTGCTTTTAATATAATATAGAGATAGATATAGATAGATCTTCAATGGCAAATTAGATTAGTCCTGTGATAAATAGTTATTACTACAATACTTTTAGTTGTACTTTCACTTGAGACACCCAAATTGTCAATAATAAAATCTTAATCTAATGATACTATGGGACAGTGCATGATTTCGAATTGTCAACGGATAGAATAGGAATCTTTTTGAATTGTTCTTTGTAAATGAAATGTTAGTTGTCTAAACATATACTCCTCGAGTAGTACCACTGCTAATGCCACTTGTGATTGACATATAAGCCAAATTCTTAATCTTCTTTTGACTAAATTAAGAAAATAAAACGTGATGTTCAATTTAAAATAATGCATTCGGGGGGAGGACACATTGCAGATATTTAAATAACATTTCGTGATTTCTTCTCTTATTAAAGGGGAAAAGGTAAGAAAAGACTTAATTTTGATTATTGATTAAATTAAAGTAGTTATATTGATAAGGAGTCCACATAAAACATTTAAGTTAATTGTAAAAGAAAAAGAAAAAGCTTGTTTAAGGCTATCAATCAATGTGGGGGAAAAAGAGAGGCTATTAAGCGCTCAAATATAAGACGTAGATACCAGGTTAGATATGTGTGTTTACGAAACACAATCCTAATAATCAAGGGTGTTTAGTTCGTCATTAAATAAATTAAAGTGTCAATTTATCATTGATGACAACTTAAAGGGCTATTTATGTAAAACAGTTTGGCATGATTTGAGGTGGGAGAGCCTGCCTTAATAATTAGCTAACTTACAAGCCACGCCTTCATATATTGGTGGCATGGAAACGAAAGAGTAAAATTAACTAAACTAGTTTTATTTTAAGATAATTAATGCTTGTTAATTTAGTGATGCTGTATCTTGTCCCCAACAAACTCTTAGTACTGCTATGTTTTGAGAAGACTTAAGGCTAATTAATTAGGAAATCTTTTAATTTTTGGTTTTTAGTTTGAAACTAAAACCCCCCTTCTTTCTTTTCACTGAATTTAACTTTTCGTTCACACCCTTTGCCTTTGGCATTTTACTTTCTGTCCGTTTTCCTCTTCCTTGAAGTGAAATCCAACTGTTCTTGCTGGAACAACTCATTAACTAGAATAATACAATTCAAAACTGTAATATGATGAGTTTAAAGTCACTAATCGTGTTTGTTATCTAATTAGATTTTTTTTTATATTAGTTCTATTACTTGAAAAAGATAAAGAATCACATCCAATTGAAAGATAGTTTATTACACTTGACAATTCAATTTCTTTTGATTATTCATAATTCTGGTAAATGCTAGATTTATTAGAAATGAAACTGACTGCCTGGCAATCCACTGCAAGCACAATTAATAGGTAGGAATTAATGCAAAGGTTATTTATATTCTGGTGAACTTTGGATACACTTGGTTTGGTACATGCATTTAGAGTAAAGTTAGGTAAATTTCATTGTTAAAAATTGGAAAAGAGAAGAAATGCAATGTTACTGAAACTGTCTAACCCCATCATTACTGCATACACATACCCTATATGTATGTAAGATTTAGCAATTAGCACTGGTTGAAATGAGAGAACACTTTGCCACATTGTAGGATTTTGTGTCTTGATTTACTAGTTACGGACCACTACTAACAGCTCCTTTTGTCACTATTTTGAAATGGTTTAAACCTCAAGTTTTTCCAAAAACATTCTTTGGCATGATGAAATGCAATTTCCAACATTGGTTCTAGAAGGTCATTTAAGGTATTGATGGATCTTGAATTAGCGTATTGTTAAGAAAGTAATCAAGTAATATAATTGTCATGTCATAATCAGCCGTTGATTAATCCCCTCCATTGAATTTGAATGCCTTCATCTCGACTTCACTAAATTGACCAACTAAATCTTTTCTTAATTGATTTTTTGTCTAAATAGCCTCAAGATGAAACATCTTTGAATATAACCCTTGAAGCTTAATTCTCTCTCTTTTTGCTTGTGTAATTCAAGGTTTTTAGTCATTCCAAGTCAAGGGTTCCTTCTTGTTCTCAAAGCATAATTGATACTCCCTCCGTTTCAATTTAGATAACACATTTTTCTTATTAGTCCGTTCCAAAAAGAATGACACATTTTTATAATTGTAAATAATCTAATTTTAAACTTTTCATTATATTCATTTTACCCTTAATGAAAAACTTTTATAACCACTCAAATATCATGGTCCCACAAAATTTTTACCCCTTAAACTTTTAATATCACAAATTTCAAAACTCCGTGAGTCAAACTAGGGATTACTAAAATCTAATTACTCATTATCACTTCCTCATTACAACAGTTGCCACGTGGCAACAATCTAATAAGCCAAGTCATTGCTGTCCTCCGGCGTACCTAAAGTTGTCTAAAGGCCACAAGCAACTTTTCCAAGTCTTTTAAGAGAATTTGGACATTCACCGTTATATAAACCTCATTGTTACAGAAAAGCATGTCCTAAACTTGTTACACTTCCTAACTAGCTCCTACCAAATTCTTCTCCAAAATGGACTGGACCAGAGGCCACATTTTAGGCCGCGGCGCCACCGCTGCCGTCTCGGTTGCAATGTGGCGCTGCTCCGGCGAGATTTTTGCTGTCAAATCCACTGATTTGTCCCAGTCCGAATTCTTGCAAAAGGAACAAAATATTTTGTCAACTTTGAACTCCCTTATATAGTTGGCCACTTAAGGCGAGGCGTTTTACATATGCCTCAGCGAGGCGTAAGCCCCGAGTCACGGGGTGTAAGTCCCATAGGTATTTAATTTTTAATATTTTATAAAATAATATAATAACAGTAAATATTTATAAACATGTAAAATATTATAGCCACAAGAGTGGTAAAATCAAAGCATGTGACATGCTTCATAAATTCCACGGAGAATGATGACTTGCCATGTCCCTTCTATTGCAAAAAGTTTTAACCATTTAAACAGTGTTTAGAGAAAATTTAAGTTAGTTGGAAGCCGAAATTAATGAAACAAATAAACAATAGTAGATGTTATGATATACTAATAGAATTGCGTTATTAAGTTTTCCCCACTTTTACTATTTATTTTTGGTGCAAGGTAGAACTGGGACGTCTGTTTTTTTTCTTTCTCGCAGCGTTCGTCCAATAAATGTGATGCTTGTTTATTTAAGCTGGCAAAATGGAGGACTGCTAAATTGAGTTTTACTTCAAAGGAGAATAAAAAATGACTCCATAGAAATGAAGCAACATGATATTCTTAAAAAAAGATAAGATTGTGAATTCCACTATTTTATTCTCCTTTGAAGTAGCCAATTCAGAAAGAAAAAAGAGGAAAGAAAATAAAGCTTAAGGCTATGCATGTACAACATTCTGCCATCAGTTCTCTTTGAGAATTTACAAATGTTTTACTTACACAGACAAGCATCTTTCAAAGGAAGCAAGCTGGTTATTTGTCCTCAACACTGATAAATTGGCCTGCGATGTCTGGGCGAGGATGATGACTGACTGACAGAGACAAGGTACTCACCACATTTTGTTGCTGCCTCCATTACATTCTCAAAATCTACACTTTGTCCATTATTTTCTAGTGTTGGCCAACCCAGCTTAATTTTCAAATTAGACCATCCATCTGACTCGTCAATAATCTGGACCTCGTGGCTAATTGACTGCAACTGGTTTCGAAGAGTCTGGTTGTATTCAAGTAAACGATCATATTTAAGATGGAGTTCTTCGAACTGGTTTTTTAATTTCAAAACAATAGCTCCTGCAGCCTGAGCCTTAGTAGCTTTCATCTTACAATCCGTTTCCAGCTTCTTCATTTTTGCTCTCAATTCGGCAATCTTGCCCTGTAAAACTCTACCATGACCCTCCATAAGCAATTTTCTTTCCTGAAGAAGTATTTCTTCAGCCTTGATAATCTTCCTAACAGAATGATGCTCCATTATTACAGGATACAATTTGTCCAACACCATCCAGGCAAATAGCGAAAATCCTGCAAATCACAGGTTTAGTTTTAAAACTTAAAACCAAGAAATTTGCAAAACACATCTGACATAAATCAGTTGTCCAAGTATATGCATCGGCATAACATAGTCTACCTAGATATATGTTACTCCTATTGGCAAACTCCACCTTCAATATTACCTATGAGGGACAGAGCACTTACCCTTTTGTCTTGGTTAATCAAGAAATCTTAAGGATTAATGGGTCAATATCTCTGTATGTGCAAGACAGGAGAATGAGAATCACATGCATTATTGGTGGATATGTGAGAAGCCACCTATAAGCTTCAAACTCAATTTAGTAACTCATATCAGTATAAATGGATTCAATATTCTTCATTTAAAAAAAAAAATTAGCCTTTCTTAGACTTATTTAGGGATCTGATGAACAGTGAATTGACAGAACCATATATAAATACCATCTGTGATGGTTAGGAGCGGAGGCAGAAAGCATAAAAGTTACAATTAGTAGTTAAAGTACTCGCAATATATGCTCCCATCCCATAAGACATTGGAGAAACACAAGAAATGGGGAAACCATCCATTGGAGGAAGAGGCCTAGTAACAAAAGGGATGAAAAGCTAAACACTATTTCCAAATGCTTGTGAATCGTAGATTAGTAGTAGTTCAGATGAAACACACACATCCCGTCTGGACATTTCATGTGCTTACTCGTCAAGTCAAACAGCCACTGCAGGTAGTTAATATGATTGTAACTTGTCAATAATAAATTTAGTGGCATTTCACCAGTAGAACGATATGCTCCCAAATATTTTGAGGTTCCTGGTGAGGAGCTTGATATAGTCAGATGGAAGAAAGAGTGTAATATAGCAAAAACAGAAGATAGTTGTTGAGAGCTTTGCCGACAGCATTGTTATAAGCCATACCTTCGTTGTTTAAAGCGGTGAAGCAATGTGAAATGAGGGTTTTGCTTCATGGGTGAAGCCATGCGCTTCAAAGTAGGGGTGGGTGTCGGCCGTTTTGGTTCGGTTTAACAAAAGTTCAGTTTGTTTTTTTCCGTTTTCGGTTTGTCATTTCGGTAACCAAAACTGAACTGTAGTAATTTTGGTACAGTTCGATTTTTTTCATGTTCACTTCAGTTTAATCAATTCGGTTTTTTTTGGTTTTGGGCCTGTCAAATAGGGGGTTTTCCCCAGACAAAAAATGGGTCAGAATTAAACTTTTGCAATGGGCTGCACTTGCAAGTACTTGTTCCCAAACCCTTTTCACGTTTTCTCATTAAAATGGGCACCCATTAATTTTTATGATTCCCTTTTTACTAATCTAAGCAAAGAACAACCTTTTTTTCCTAATGGTATTTACATGCACAGCTTCCTTTTTTTATTTGTCCTTGACCTGGGGGTCTATCGGAAACTGCCTGTCTAGCTTCACAAGGATAGGCGTAAGGTCTGCATACACTCTACCCTCCCCAGACCCCACTTGTGGGATTACACTGGGTTTTTTGTTGTTGTTGTTGGTGGTATTTACATGCACACTAGACTTGTGTCATCTTATACAGGACAATGTTAGTTTTTTTTCTTATTCTTATTAGCTGCACCACAGGTTCCTTTTCGACACATATTAATAGAGACTTGTCATCGGTCTACACAAGTGAATTAGTTTAGAACAACCTGCCCAGTCCATTTCCGATATTACTTTTTCTACTTCATATCATCACAGTCATAGGAAATTCAGTACCCTGCTTTTCCATTTCCAAGAAATGTATCTTTACATATTTTGTGCTTCACGAATAAGACTGAAACTTAAAACGTACTAAAAGAATTTCTCAAGAATCAGTTGACATATCATCAGTCAAAGACTATTTATTTAGGAGTAGCTTTTTATTTTTCAGTTCTGTAAATATCAAAATAGTAAGGAAAAAAGCAAAACAGATATCTCAATAAGAACGAGCATCATAAGAAACAATAAGAGGGAAAAAATCAAATTTTAAAATGAAATATTACCATAAGAGTCTATCATGGAAGCCAGAGAACATCAAAAGTACCAACTTTGAGAAAAACCCATGTCAAGAAATAAAACTGTTGACATATCATCAGTCAAACACTATTGAAATAGCTTTTTTCAATTCTTTGGACTCAAACCCATATCAAATATTACAAGAATAGTGTGCTGCAGTTAACATGTCATCAGTCAACAGGATTAAACTTTTATTATTGCAGTTATCATATCATCCGTCAGGAGAGAGAAACAGGAAGAAGGATGGCCCAGAAATTCTTTTCTAAAAACTTCCACTAAACCAAGAAACGAACCGAAGAACAGACATATTGAAACAATTAAACCATGAACCAACCAAATAAATGTAGAAACCGAAACCAGAAAACCAAAAATTTCAGTTCAGTCCTACTTCAAAGAAATGTGGGCTTCAAACAATGATCTGCAAAGTGATCCAAACAAGAAGCTGTCGGTTTGTTGAATCTCAACTTTGAGGAGTTAGACTAGTATCAGCATCATTTTACGTTTGATACTGAAAATAGTTATTTTTTAGAGAAAAATAATTAGATGCTGAATTAGTTATTTTAATTGCATTAACCACAAAAAAAGTTATTTTAATTGCAACTTCGTTATGATAGTACTAAATTTATTTATGTTTGGTGCTTTTTAGTTTTTTGTAAATTGTGTGCTTCGCTTCAGAGAAGTGTGCGCTTCACTCCTCATAGAGAAAAACACTGTTTGTTGTAATTACTTTTTGCACTTTTCGCTTTTAAAAGCACTGATATCTGAGAACGGAAAGAGGTGATTCCATTAACTATGATAAAAGAAGGGGAAAATGAGAACAAGCATGAGGCTTAGCAAACCTTGAAGATATCTTTACGGTGTTCTGCAACTCTATATTATATCAAACTCTTGGGTATACAGGAAATTACCCTGGCATTTTATGCTTGCTTTTTCTTAGACTGAACTAAATACAATTTTACAGTTTGATAGAAGATTTTATTTCAGTTTCTTTTTCCTACTAGGTGGTTTATTCACAACAAAGTAACCAGTAAGTCTTAACATGGGGTTCACAGTTCTCTTTGGCTTAAAAACTCGAAAAGCCACAATGAATCAATCCACTACGTTTCAATCACAAATTATATGGGGTGGTTATATGCATCATTTGCATCCTTTTCACTCTAATTAATACTCAGATAATTCACATATAGACTATTTTATAAGCTAGCCGTCAACGGCTAGCCTACTGTAACTGTCTTTTATGCGGGTTTGGGACTAACTATGATCTGGCGAAGCTCAGATAGGCAAAGTTAGCATTGCACAATAATGTGTTACGTAATTTCATTTTGATTCACTGGGTTGTTGTTGTAATTTCATTTTGATCAGGATGTGTTAAATCATTTCTTTTTTGAAAAGCAAATCTAGTTTCTTCTTTAAAGCATCTTATTAGCAATATGACCACTGTAGTTGGGCATTTATATGGATCAATCAGGCTGGGGGAGAGAGAGATTAAATGCTTACCATTTGAAACTTGGAAGTCATTGTACTGGAGAGGGTAGAGGAAGGGGGGGGGGGGG